>VMDO01039634.1:0-12556 GCA_007922755.1 Pedetes capensis
ATACTTCTACAGCAATGTGCTCAAAATAAGAGAAAGTGTGCTCAGATCGAATTATGACTTTGCGAATATTAAAAGCATCGAGTGCCGACGCGGCTGAGGTATGGCACCAAATTGTTATAAAATCCACTTGAGTCACTAAATGTTTCCTTCGTGAGGAAGATTGGTTGTTGGTCTGAAGTCACCTTAAGTCAGATGGAGTCAAGAGAACCCTTTGTAAGTCAAGCGCATGCGTTGAAATCAACAAATGCCACCATCTTCAAATAACACGTAGGAAGCCCGCAAGTGTTTGAGGTCCAAATTCTGCTTGTTAATAGAAAATGACATATGGTCCAAAGGAGACACGAGGTGTTGGCGTGCTTTTGTCATCTGCGCGATATGCGTGTGAGCTGTAAATGAAATTTTATTGATCAAACACCTCTTGGCGCCTTCACTTCATAGGAGGTTTTATACCCATCTGACCCTCTTCCTCCGCAAGGCAGGGCACAGTGAGGCTGGAGCCACTTGTGAGCATGAAATCCTGCCAGCCAGGCTGAGCCCGGTTCCCAGGCCACCGGTCGCGCTGTTTACAATGAGTGGCTGCTTGGAAAACAGAGCAGGCTTCTCTGTGTATCTCGAAGAATAGCTCCAGGCACCCGAGCAGGGCCTGTGGGGCTCACACAGTGCACTCTTTATAAGGCCGGAGATGGAATTTCAGCAGGGAGCCCTGAGGTCTGTTTTTCCAAAAGCTGCATCTGGCACGAGGCTTGGTTACGTGAACGGCCGCGTGGATGGTTTTACCTGTGGTTTCTGCTAATTAGCCTGAGGCTGAGCTGGCTGCCTGGCTGGGCTTTCAGAATGCACCCAGCTTTTCGTCATCTTCCCTGCTCTAAGACGGCCTAAATGTGTGTAGGGGGAAAGTCCAGGGCCCGTTGGACTTGGTGCCATACCTGCCTTATTGTGGACAGAGTGGGCATTTACTCCCTGCCCCACACTTACCCATGAATGAGGTCAAGTCATTTGGATTTCAGATCCCCTCACGATTAATCCCGAGGAAATTTAGCCTAAGTATGGCTTCCCTCTCTCTTAGAACTGACTGCTTCTCCCCAAAGCAGGCAAATAAATGTCTTCTTAAAAAATTAAAAAAATATTTCTGCACACATCTGTCTCTGTCATTCCTCTTTCTGTATTTATCTGTGCAGATACAAAGTGCTTTGGACATCGAGGGGTGGATATGTTTGTGTATGGGGCATATACAATTATAAACAGGGTTTGACGGTAAGAGGCAGAAAAGACTCTTGGTACAACTGTGGCCAGAAGCGCCCGCTTCCTGCCAGGAAGGCCTCTGGACCACACAGAGAACAGCCAGCCAGTCCTCCTTATGTCTCTCCTTTGGAGAGAATGTCTTTGGAACAGGCCTAATACAGCGCGTGTTTCTCAAGTGATATGCAGAATCTGTTATTGTTGTTAGGTGCCGTCAAGTCGTGTCTGACTCATAGTGACCCTTATAGGGTTTTCAATGGCTGACTATTTCGGGATTGCCTTGGGTGTGGGTTGCCACATCCTTCTCCCATTTTTGCGGTGCTGGGAATTGAACTCGGGACCTCAGAGACTGCAGAGCGGCGCTCTACCAACTGAGCTAAATCCCAGCCCCTGTGCAGACTCTAACCACACCTTTTTTGTCTGTCTGGTGGGCTCTGAGCCTTCAAGAGCTTGCTGCCAAAGTGAAAGAGATGTTGCCTTGAATGCAGAGCACGGGATTCCAAATCTGAACACACGGCTCTGTTTCCAGGTCTGCTCTTGGTCAAAGGCAATGCTAGTGGACCACATCCCCTTCATTTCTTTGCCTCCATTTTCCCAACGTACATACAGTGGTGATAAATAAATCGTATTTGTGTGGATCTTGCTTCACAGAGTCTAATGTGACTCTTCTTTGAAACTTTCTCAGGAAAAGAATTCGGGAAATGTAAATAACTGAGACATTCTATCCGTAAGAGAGCCTTAAATTCTTAAAACTGAGGGCCCAATTGTGGTTAGAGGGCTGAATCTGTCTGTATGAAAATTGGGTCTGTTTTTGCACCAAGGGCACATAGAAAATTTGGCGGACGGTGTCCAGTCATCGCTGGCTCAGACCTGCAGTCGCCAAACCCGACCGAAGCGCGTGCATTTAGAGAATCCTGTCCTTTGCCTTTCTTCCTTTTTCTATACTTGTGTAGCCAGCCACAGAAATCCAAACTCCCTCGCAAGAAGCAGACAAACAACTTGAAAAGTCTTTGCCTCTCTCTGGGAAGCCTTCTACCCACTCTGCCTTCCCTTTTTTGCCCTCTTATTGCTGTTCCCACAGCCACGCTAGGTAAGCAGGACCCAGGGTTCCTACCATTCAGACCCCCTCAATCTCCTCACCGCCCCACACATAATTTGTCCCAAAGCACCGGTGAGCTGTGTGGAATTTTCCAAAGATTTCCACGATGAAATGCATCAGGGAGCTTACGTCATTCCCCCTTTGCTGGTAAGCAACCCAGCAGGCCGTAACCTGACAACTGCTTTTCCCAATAAAGTCTGCTTAACCACTGAACTGGGATGGGATTTAGCTCAGTTGGTAGAGCGCTGCGCTGCAGTCTCTGAGGAACCGAGTTCAATTCCCAGCACCACAAAAATGGGAGAAGGGCCTGGCGATCTACTCCCTAGGCAATCCCGAAACAGTCAGCCATTGAAAACCCTATGAGGGTCGCTATGAGTTGGATACCGACTGGACGGTACCTAACAACAACAACAACAACCTCTGAACCAGACAATGATCCCTGCCCACCAAGTGTCTGTCCTTCCTCCCCTCTTACCTCTCTTCTACTTCGAGAAGTCTGGGTACCAGTCTGGAGAGTCCTACCACTGTGCCAGAGCTCATGACATCTCCTTTGCAGGAATGCGATTCAGGGTTCTGCTGGAGCCCGCGGAGGAGGCCCCTCCCTTCCCACCTCTGCACTCAATTGTCTTGGTCACTTGAACTTGTCTCCGGGAGGAGACTGTGGGTATTGGCAAGTGCTGGGCAGCAAAGCTTCCTCCTCCCCCACTTTGTCTAAAGGGCTGGTTGTTAAACATCTGCCAATATGCTACAAGATGTGCGAAGCCTTAATGACGGATGAGACGTGGTCTTGGAACAATCAGAATGGATCATCACTTTGCCCCATGCGTGTATCCAGCTGAGTAACAGCCCATTCATTTCCAACAAAGCAGGTGTCTCTTGCAAAAGACGAAGTCCCTTGCAAATTCTAAGTAGTTAAATGTTTCTCCAAATACTCTGGGATTACTTTTGTAAGAATTCCAGGAAGGAAATTTGATGATGTATGTCCTTCAAGAAATGTACAGAGATTGTTGTTTGATGCGGAAAGATATTTAACAACATTTTTGCTAAGATTTTTACATTAAAAATTTGTTCCCATAAAGGAGAGAGTGTTCCTTTGAGAAAATAATTTTTAAATAAACAACACTTTATATTTTGTAAGTTTTGTACAGAGACGAGCCATTGTGTGTACTGGAAGAACTGTTGTATCTCCATTGTTGTTGTTAGGTGCCATCGAGTGGGTATCTGGATCTCCGTTGAGTAAAACGTAATAAGGAAACTTTGGCAAATTTACTTAAAAGTTCAATTTCAGGAATAGTGAAGTGTAAAAAGTGGTTTTTTTTAGCATTCAGGAAATTTGGCATAGTTGGGGTGAAACAGTAAAATAAAGTGAATTAGGCAAACCGAGACGGATCTCAGGGTTGGAAAAAGCAGCTTAATTTAAGTCCCTAAGGCTGATGTGAGATGTCCCACCTAAGCTCTTTATAGATTTCTTTGTACTCCCAGGAAGCATTGGACAAAAGGAATCTGTTACCTAATTAGGTAGGCGAAAGCATATATACAAAACGCTTCTTGATAAGAGAGCATTTCCCATTAGAGCAGAAGAAAAGAGGATTTGACGTAAGACAAAGCCCTGGCGTTCTTGAGTCAGACAACCTCAGGTGGCTGGTCTAGCCTAAGACTGAGAGAGTGGCCTGAGACGCAATCCCACTTTACAACAGAGTGAACCAGCAAAGGAAGCAGAAGTTGTTCCGAGTAGTTAGGGTGGAATGGAACCTATAGGCTGCCTTCTATATCTCTACTAAACACACTCAGCTTTCAAACATAGACGATGGCACGCTATTGCACAGTTATTTCAGGAAAGACTATTTTTTAAATTGGAAAAAAGATAGAAATCCAGTGCTGCTGAATGCAAGATCCTGACGGTGTCAGATCATTTTCTGTGGATCCTTCAAATATTTTTGCTTTCCAGTATTTGTGGCAGATATTGCTTCAGTTTGCCTTTTATTTTCTTAAGTATTAGTATCAGTTTTTAGTTTAATGGTTTGCTTAGATTTCTCCTTTTTTCTTTTTAGTTTATAAACTTTGACACAATTGTTGTTGTTGTTGTTATTGTTGTTGTTGTTGTTAGGTGCCATCGAGTCGGTATCCGACTCATAGCGACCCTCTGTACAACAGGGGAAACACTATTGTCAGTGCTTCTCTGCTGCTCATAGGGTTTTCAATGGCAGATTGATTTTTGGGAGGGGGTTGCCAGGTCCTTCTCCCATTGACACGATTACTTAAATTCTTATATATATATCTGGTTGTGTCCCTGCTTTCACATCTCTTCCATTTATTTTTATCCTTTTGAAAGAACTTTTCTATCCAGAGATAACTAAATACTGACATGGCCTTATTTTTTTAACATGTCATGCATACAACTTTTTAGTACAGAGAGAAAATTTTAGTGAAAAATTTTTCTTTCTTTCTTTCCTTTCTCTTTCTTTCTTTTTCTCTTTCTTTCTTTCTTCTTTCTTTCTTTTCAGTACTGGGGGGTTGATCTCAGGCCCTCACACATATTCTGCAAATGCTCTACCACAGGGCTGCATCCCTAGCCCATTTTGTATGTTTTTATTTCGCAACAGCAGGCTGCCTCTGACCTCAAACTCATGATCCTCCTGCCTCAGCCTCCCTATTTGCTGGGATTATAGGTGTGTGCCACTATGCCTGACTTAGTGAAAGATTTCTGATAAAGTTTTCATTTTGATTCTCTAATTAACTAATCAATGGTACCAAAACTTTGTCATTTCTTTCCACTTCTTTGGTTTGTAATATGACCTTTGAAATAGAACAGTCCCACATACTATAGGGTCTGTCTTTGATTTTTCTTTCTTGGACCATTTATTAGATTGTATAGTCATATATAAATACTTTTAAAAAGTAGCTGGGGGTTAAACCCAGGACTTCACACATAGTTTGCAAGTGCTCTACCACTGAGCTACACCTGTAGGCCCCTTTTAAACTTTTTTATCTTGAGACATGGTCTCACAAAGTTGCACAGGCTGCCTCTGGCCTCTAATTCATAATCCTCCTGACTTAGCTTCCTGAGTCATTGGATTTACAGGCCTGTGCCATGGCACCAGCTATAAATATTTTAATTATTGCACCAATATAAATATTTTAATAATGAGAACGACATATACTTTCCTACTACTATTAATTTTCAGTTTTTCTATTTTGTCTACAGCTGTACTACCCTGGTGTCTGATCCCATCTGATCTTAGAAGCTAAGCAGGGTCAGGCCTAGTTAGTCCTTGGAAGGGAGACTGCCTGGGAACACCAGGTGCCGTAGGCTAGGAAGAAGGACCTGGCAACCAACTCCCCAAACAATCAACTATCAAAAACCCTATGAACAGCAGAGAAGCACTGACATAGTGCTGGGCATGGCACAGCATTGGGGAGTGTATCATTCTGCTGTACATAGGGTTGCTATGAGTCAGATCTGACTCGACGGCACTAACAACTAGTTATATTATCCATTTATTAATAAATAGAAATATCACTGGAATTTTGATGAGAATTGTAGCAGACCTCAATTCTATTTTAAAAGAATTTCTGTCTTCAAGACCTCTATCTGGAGACAGGGACATCTTTTCTCTTCGAGGTGTCAAAGAATTTTCCTGTTTGCCTCTTTGTGGCCAGTGTGTGCAGAAGCCAGTACTGGACTCCCCATCAGCAGACACAGCCTAAGGGTGTGAGCGGGAGTGTACAGTGGCCACCATAAAGTATTGGCAAATTCACTAAGGGAAAGGCAGGAACAATGGTCTCATCATCAGCCGCATGAGCTTCATTTTTCCTGTTAATTCTTGCGGTGGATTTCTCCCCACTCCCCACCCCACCCCACGTCTTCACTTTGCTCCTGTCCTTCCTCGCCGGACTTCCGTCTTCTGCCTCCCCAGTGATTTATCATCAGCCGTCTCAGGCCATGGGGTTTTGAGATCATCACTTCAATAATTTAATAAACCTTACTTTTTAGTGAAACTTTCCTGTTGTTGTTATTGTTGTTAGGTGCCATCGAGTCAGTATCTGACTCATAGCGACCCTCTGTACAACAGGGGAAACAATATTATCAGTGCTTCTCTGCTGTTCATAGGGTTTTCAATGGCAGATTGATTTTTGGGAGTGGGCTGCTGGGTCCTTCTCCCAAGCCTACAGCTTCTGGTGTTCCCAGGCGGTCTCCCATCCAGGTACTAACCAGGCCCAACCCTGCTTAGCTTCTGAGATCTGACGGGATCGGATGCCACAGGGCTATGGCTGCAGGCGAAAATTTCCTAGTAATTATATATTATTTTCCCATATGGAATATGCTGGATCATATTTTCTACGTGCTGTTAGGGGGTTGGCTTTGTATGTTTTTCTTAACGCCTCCCCACCAGCTCTGTGATTCTTTGTTAGTTCTAATTGCTGCCCCATTGTTTATATTGGCTTCTTTTACACAGATATTTGTATGAGAAATTAAGATAATTTCCACTCTCCTTTTCAGTACTTAATTCTCTTATGTTTACTATCTAAACCTATGTTTACTATCTTAAGATGTTTCCTATGTCAACCTCGTGACTAAAACTTCTAAACAACCCTAAATAACTGTGGCAGTCATGGACATTTTACCTTGTCTCTGATATTAATGGAAACAAAACTCAGTTTTCACATGTTTTGAGGTATTATTTACTATTGTTGTTATTATTATTTATCATAGAAATAATTTCTTTTAGGAGAAGGGGGAGAGGAGGAACAAGGAGGAATGAGGAATTGGGGAGGGGGTGACCTCAGGGTGAACAGCCCAACTTTAATAGTCCTGGAAATAATTATAATAACACCAATAATACCAAAGAATGGTATTAATATAGATGGGCTAGAAAATTCATGTAATAGTTCTGACAATGTAAAAAGAAAGTTCACTACAGAAAAAGTTTTGATCTTAAACATAATTGGAACCCAAGGAAATGTAGAAAAATATTACCATAAAAAGACAAACAAATGAAAGAGAGGTCATTGGTGGTAGGCGGTGGGATGGGGCGGTGTGGGGGGGTAGGAAGTGCACAAGAGGGTAAGGGTGAACTTGTCTGTGTAATGTACAACAAAATGCATACATGGAAATGTCACAATGAAAAGCATGTCAGAACAAATAACATTAAGGTGTACATTAAAATTTTCCAATAAAAAAGAGAAGTAATTTCTTTTTCTACTCTGTAACTGAAATGTTAACAAATCATCGGGGTCTCAGTACCTGGCCCCTTTTATTTTGAAATTAGTGGTGTTGTGTTTTTGTTGCACTTCAGTTCTGAAGCCCTGTCTGAGGTGGGCTGGTTCAAATCAGAGCAGGGGACTGTCCTGTCTGCCAGTGGTGAGGAGGGACCTCACGTGACCCTTGTTCTTCTCTGGCAACTTCACTGGTAGGTCCCAACCTTCTGTTGCTGTTGTTGTTGTTAGGTGCCGTCGAGTCGGTATCCGACATATAGCAACCCTCATAGGGTTTTCAATGGCTGACTGTTTCGGGATTGCCTTCGGAGTGGATTGCCAGGTCCTTCTCCCATTTTTGCGGAGCTGGGAATTGAACTCGGGACCTCAGAGACTGCAGCGTAGTGCTCTACCAACTGAGCTAAATCCCAGCCCCATTCTGTTGCTGTAGGTAAAGAAAATAAGACTCCAAATGATGAAGCAGCCTGTCTTGAAACCACACTGCCGGAGGGTACGGGACTCGACCTAGGAGCTCGGCTTCCTTCTTATTCCATGACTCTGTCAGCCTTGTTAGGACCAGGTTGCTCCAGCGCACCCCAAAGACTTGTCAGGCAGGAGTGTTTCCACATTCTGACTTATTCTGTTGACCAGGAGCTGTTGTAGGGGTGACCAGTCACTGTGGAGTTCCCAAGGGTGAATGTGACCCTCAGCCACCAAGGCCCACTGAATCCACTCGGGTGCTGTGAGCACACGTGGAGATGATGACCTTCGGCCAACTTTCAACAGCAACAAAAGTAAGAATGAGGAATGGAAGATTTTGCCTGGACAGCAAAGGAGGTCACAGTGACAGAATCCTTCCCCTCTCCTCCCTCCCTCCTGCCCTTCCTCTTTCCCTCCCTTCCTCCCTCTCTTCCTCCTTTGCTTCCTTTTGGCCCCAAGTCTTACCACTCAGTCTCCACTTTGAAGAGGATTCACAGGAATTCTATGAGCAACACAAGGTGGACAGTCACAGGCCGTCAGCGCAGCCTGGTGACCAGTGAGACTCCAGGAGACCATGGCTTCCCTACAAGTCATGAAAGTGACAGAGAATGAGCGAGCAAATCAGTGCGAAAGAGAAAGAAGAAAGAAGGAAGAAGGAAAGAAAGAAAGAGAAAGAAAGAGGAGAGAAAGAGAGAGAGTAAGAAAGAAAGAGAAAGAAATGGGAAGGAAGTGGGGGGAGGGAAGAAGAGAGGAGAGGTTGACAGAGGAAAGAAGAGAAAGAGCAAAGTTCTCACCTTTATATTAAGCAAAGGAAGTGACAGGCAGGTCAGCTTAGGCATTGGCAGGCAGTATGGACAAAAGGAATTGAAATTGGTTCCTGCAGGTCAATATGATGACTAATGCCTCATGCATCTCTGAGGACATTGGAAGGACATTTTCTAATGGGCCCCTTACTCTAATCCAGATGAATTCCTTGATCTATTTACAAAACAAAGACCCAGGCTCATGTCACACTGGGTGCTCGGACAGGGGTGCCCATGGCTGATACCACACTGGGTGTGCCCTAGTTTGAATAAAAGTGGGGGAGCGTGCACCTGCTGTCTCTTTCTTTTCTTCTTTTCCTTCTTTCCTTTCTTTCTCTCTGCTTCCTGCCTTTGCTCTTCTTTCTCTAGCAACCTCACGCACGCCTCTCCCTTCTCTCGGGCTGCGAAGGGACTTTGCCCTCTAGAAGCTGCTGGACTCTGTTCTTTCTGACTTTCCCTTTCCCTGGGAAATGGAAATTTCCTCATGCAGATTCACCCAGGGAGCCCAGTGTATTTCAAGTTCCTTTCTAGGTTTACCTAATCTTCTCCAGGCTCCTCAGTCTTCTCTATCTTGTTGTTAGGTGCCATTAAGTCATGTCCGACTCACAGCAACCCTCATGGGGTTTTCAATAGCTTATTATTTCAGGATTGCCTCAGGAGTGGGTTGCCACGTCCTTCTCCCATTTTTGTGGTGCTTGGAATCGAACCCGGGACCTCAGAGACTGTAGAGCAGCGCTCTACCAACTGAGCTAAATCCCAGCCCCAGTCTTCTCTATAGTTACTCCGTAATGGTGTACTGTCTTTAATAAGCCTTATCTATATTCTCTACAGGGCTGAGATTTTAGCTCACTTGGTAGAGCACCACTCTGCTGTCTCTGAGGCTTCGAGTTTGATTCCCAGTACTGTAAAAATGGGAGGAGGATATGGCAACCCACTCCCAAGGCCATCCTGAAACAATCAACCATTGAAAACCCTGTGAGGGTCACTATGAGTCGGACACAATTCAACAGTACCTAACAACAACAACAACAACAACAACAACAACAACAACAACAACAGCAACATCAACATATTCTCTACTGTAACTTCTGTGTCAGGTATAAATTCATTTAGAGCCAGACAGAAAAACCAGGTTATGTTGCCCAAATCCCAGACCCGTGCTCTGGACCTGGCTCTCCGTGCTCCCCATGAATCTCTGGTAACATAAAGGAAATACTGCATTAACCAACTACCATCAGTGTTCAGAAGAAAGAGCACTGGAAAGTGGGTGGCTAGGAAATACAGGTACAGATTAGGCCTTAGATGGTCTTACAAAGTACGCTTTTAACTTTATGAAAAACAACTCCCGGTCTTCTCTTTTGTTTCCCTCCTAAATTTTTGCTGCAAATGCTTTAAAAACTCCCACCCAGACTGCTCTTTTCCCCGGACTGGATTTTAGAAATCTCAGTCAACCTGAAATGTTATGCAAGGCTCTAGAAAAGGCGAAGCCATGTCGTCTGGGTTCTCGATCCAAAGGGCCGTGAAATGCAAGAGAATCTGAGGACAACAGGTGCTGGTACAGGGCAACGTGCAGCTGCCTGCAAGACGCCATTACCAGGATCACCGGCCTTACTGTAAGGGCTGAGGTCAGCACAGACCTGGCAGGAGGGGACCAGGTGGAGGATAAGGGGTGCTGCGGAGAGGGCCTGGGGAATCCTGAAGCCCAGGCTTTACAGGGAGATGATCCTGCTCCTTAGGGAGAAACAACCGTCTGCTTTGTAAAAGCACACCTGTGTCACACGTGGGAAGTTTCCATGCCAAGGTATTTTAATATGAGACTCCTTATATAATTATTTCCACTGAATATGGTGACGTCATAGGGTCCTCTTTCTAAACCCCCTGGGAACGTCTCAACAACGAACAGCAACTCATACTACAAAGAGTCGCTTTGATACACTTAGTAGCAAAAAGCGACATTAATCCTGGGGATTAATGGCATGGATTGAGCTAAATCCGTTTTTCCATGTCGCTTAACTTGCCCAACTTATAAGTGCCCTTTGACTTGAAATGCACAGTTATGAGCTGCCTTTCTCTTTGGGAAGTTGATGATTTCACCTCAACACATGGGTAGGTTCTTTACCTACTCTTTAGAATCTTCTGCTGATTCAGTGCCCGTAGATTGTCTTCTCTGAGCTTAATATCATCAGTAGCTCTGAGCAGAACAGAAGCCATCACTATAACACATGCCTCAGTTAACTATTTTAACAAACCTTCATACAGAGTACTCATAGTTATTTTAGTTACTCTCAATTACTGTTTTTAAATCACTTTCTAATGCCCTGTTTTAAATACTCCTTGACTAGTCCAACCCAAAAATTCTGGATGAACATGAGCCAGGTGACTGCTGAGCACATTGCGACCTTGTATATGATGACTGGTACTCTGAAGGGTCGGTCTCTGGTTCCCAAGAAAGCATTATCTAAAAGCAACGGTTGGGGCTGGGATTTAGCTCAGTTGGTAGAGCACTGCACTGCAGTCTCTGAGGTCCCGAGTTCAATTCCCAGCTCCGCAAAAATGGGAGGAGGACCTGGCAATCCACTCCCAAGGCAATCCCGAAACAGTCAGCCATTGAAAACCCTATGAGGGTCACTATGAGTCAGATACCAACTCAATGGAACCTAACAACAGCAACAAAAAGCAAACTTGAGAAGTGAGGCATTTAAGAACAAGGGTATTTAGCCTTGATGTTTCTTATCAGGTTTCCATGATCAACGGGCAAGAATCTTAGATTTCACTGGAGACCGAGGAAGCAGATCAGGTTGTATGTACTCTGCTGAAAGCTTCTATTTCATGCTCATTTTCCTCAAAACGTTAATTAGTTGTTGTGCTGGTCGGGGCTGGGCAGAAAGACCATCTTGCTGCGGAGTCTCCGGCCTCCAGCTGGCAGGGCGTGTATTCAGACTTCCCTTCCTTCTGTCTAACTCACTGTGCAAAGCTCAGGGAACTCTAGCTCTCTGTACATTCATCCAGTCTCGAGTGTTTTCTACCTGGTACTTCCATCCAGCCCCACCTCTTTGCCTAGGAGGAGTGGTGAACTTCTATTGTTGTTGTTAGGTGCTGTCGAGTCGTGTCTGACTCATAGCGAACCTCATAGGGTTTCCAATGGCAGATTGTTTCAGGATTGCCTCGGGAGTGGGTTGCCACGTCCTTCTCCCATTTTTGCCGTGCTGGGAATCGCACTCGGGAATCTCAGAGACTGCAGAGCGGCGCTCTACCAACTGAGCTAAATCCCAGCCCTGTGAACTTCTATGGAGGTTCAAAATTTGCAAGACAGGAATGGGCTCAATGTAGCCCCTGAAAAACTCAGTGGCTGGGGCTGGTGAAGGGCTTGGGACAACCAGCTGCATAGGCCCTGGGGATGCAGGGACACCCCAGTCGAGCAAGCCAGGATGTTAGCGGCGAGACAACGGATGCATTCTGAATGTGCCACCAGCTGGAACTCCTGGGAGGTCCCTAACCATAGCCCTGAGCAGAAGGCATTGAGGGAGGCCAGGACGGAGGTCACCGGCGGGTGGAAAACTGTGGTGGGATTCTCACTGGTGGAGAGGGGCGGAGGCTGCAGCCACTTTGCCAAATCCTCTGTGGCTGGACTCCTTGCCCAAGCCATGATTTCCATTGCGGACGCCGGGGAACGTTGGTGGTATCTGTCTTGGGAGGAAAACAAGTCCTGATATTGACTCCCCACTCTTTCACTGGGAGG
>VMDO01039635.1:0-12549 GCA_007922755.1 Pedetes capensis
CCGACTTTGAGCCGCTCCTCCCTGTCCGACGCCTAACCCCACGCAGGCCCGGGAAGCGGAAGTCAGGGCCCCCCGCTTCCGCCCCCCAGCCACCCCAGGAACGGAGCCCCGCATGGCCCCTTTGTCAGTGCGCGTTTGTTCCAGAGCATGCGAGTTCCAGAGCATGCGAGTTCCATCGCAACTGGTGTCACTTCTTCTCATGGATGCACGGGCGCTGGGACTTCTGAGGAGAATCCGAGGGCCTCCCAGCAAAGATCTCAGGTCGCTGAGGGTCCTCAGCACGATGTCAGGTGGAGCCTGAACCACCTGGCCTGCCTCGACCTCTCCACAAAGTAGGGGCAGGCTCTGTTGGGGCGTCTCCTGTTGCGGATAGGGCTCTCCATGCTCAGTGTCTGGTCTCGAGTACGTGGAGGAGCTCAGCTGCCTCCCTTTTACTGAGTTGAGGCCAAATCCTCAGACTGAAGACCTCAGCTCCCTGAGACTCCTGACTCCTGAGAACCGGTGTGTCTCATCTGACCTGATGACCTGAACTCGTTCTTGCAGGTAAGGCGTGGTGGGGAAGGAGGGGACAATTTTGGGTTGTCTCTTTTGAGCTGTGAAGTTTCTCTGTCCGCGCTTCATGCCGTCACACTGACTGCTAGCAGGGGTTTCCAAGAAAATACAGTTAAGTCTCTGTGGGTTTCCTTTTCTTTTGTTGGTGCCGATGGTAGTACCTTAACTTGACTTCTTGTTTGTGCTTAGCTCCTTTCTACTTACCTGTGGCCACACCATGAGACAGAACACCTCTACTCCCTGAGACTCCTCCTAAGGGAACATTTCATCTTTCTACTAGTACCTGGAGCCTCCCAGACCTGAGTGTTGCTGGTAAGTCCGGCACACATACAGATTGGGAGCAGGAGGCTATGGGTTCCTGTCTATTCTGTGGTGTCTCCCTCGCAGTCTTAACTCATGATATCATACTGACTGCTAGCAAGGACTGGGATTCCTCCCTTTTCTAATTTGAATCCTTCTCCATCCTCCAAATGAGAAAAATCCCCAATGAGAAAAATGAACAACCTGACAGCTGTGTCTGGAGACTTCCTTCGTTTGCATCAATGGTATTTCTGGAATATTGTGTAAAGGTATAAAATTTATACCCTTATATGGGATTCACTGTCATCTTTCCTATTCCATGCCTTTCCTTCCATTAAGGTGATAATTTTAAAAAGCCAGTCCTTATGCACTAAAGAGGTTTTAGGTGATTTTGTATAATGCCTGGACCCATTCTGCCTTCACCAACCCAAAAGTTTAGGGTGAAATATTTCCCCTATTATTCTGGTATACCAGTTCTAAGGTACTGCTTTGGATTCCTTCAGTGTGGCAGTAGGAATTCCTTCTCCAAGGCATATTGGAAGAAGCAAATGTTGAACTTTAAAATCATTCCTCCAAGCTGGGTGTGATGGTGCACATTTGTACTATAAGCATTGAGGAGGCTGAGGCAGGAGGATCATGAGTTCAAGGCCAGACTAGGCTATGTAGCAAGATCCTGTGTCCAACATACATAAAAAATACAAGAAAAATATTTTAAAAATCATTCCTCCTCCTAAGCCGTTTAATGGCTGTGTTTTGAAGGTTACACATGTGGATCCATTTCAAGGCTTGCCTTCACAGGCACCAATTCAACAGAGACTAAGTGTTCCTCAAGAGTTTCTCCTTTTCTTGTTTTGCTGATCTATTTGGTAGTCTTTGTTTATTCCTTCTTCAGTTTTTGTTGGGTTGATTTGAGGCATGGCAAACAGCAGCCCTGGTTTGTTTGTTATCTTGGAAGCTATGCATAAGTTATTTTATCTGTTAATTGAAGCCAAACTGACATGTTTATAATATTGTTTTTCCTGCATAAATATAATATACAGTTCTATTTGGGACTCTTCTCCTCTGTCAGTAAATTTTTATTGTCACCTCCAGAGAGATCTTATAAATTTCCATAAGGTTTCATTTTAGGTTCTTTTTAGATTTTGTTGCTGTTAATAGTAGGGTTTTTTTGTTGTTACATGTTCTAGTTATTGATTTTTTTGGCTTGATTTCTTTTTCCCTTTGTTTCTTTATTTTCTTTTTCTAAACAGTGGATTTTAATGTCTCTACTTTGGGACAGGCAAAGTCATGTTTGAAGACACCTCAAAGACTGGACATTTTAGTACAGAAGGATTTAATCCAGTTTTGTGCTAAATCGGGATACACAAAGGCACACAAAGTTGGGGTTCAATCTCCTTTGGGCTCAGATTGGGCAAAAGGTGAACAAGGAAGTGATTTGGGAGAGAATGGGGAATTGAGTAGGCTTGAGTTCTTGTTGATAGAGGTAATTGGTCCTGGGTGGACACTGGAGCACCAGTGGGTAGCAACTGTTGTGGTGGCCCTTGTCTGCCCAATTCCCCAGTTCATTGCTCTGGAACCATAGGTGGATGTCTCCCAGGGCCCCCGACATGGAGTCACTGGCATGGATGATAGTCCTGCTATTGTGGCTGGTGAAATCTCCCGAAATAAGTCTGGAGGTGGCCTTACCTAAGTCAATGTGTCCTATCGTGGACCTTGAGGCCAGAACCATGTTGTTCCTTTCTGAGACCCTGGCTATCATGAGCCCAGACCTCGTGTACCTGATGAGGGCTGGGTAGAAGGGCTTCCTCCATCAGACTTGATAGTACTCAGCAAGTAAGCTTTCTGACATCTGCAGCATCTTCTTCCCTATAAGATAGAAGCCCTGTCTCTCAGGGTGCTAGATCATAGCCCCCATGAAATGCCACCATGCCCCAGTATGCTTCACTGCAACCTGGGTCCCCAAGGGACTGCCCAAGCTGGGGCTCAGGAGCAGGCATGCTGCCCAGAGTGTGGGACTCACAGCATGATACCCCTCAAGAGGCCAGGGCTGAGGAATGACTTTGGTTAGGCTTATTTTACACCTAAAATAGACTTTGATTATGCTATAGTGATATTCTGTATGCTAGCTTTTTAAATATACCTTAGATATTTGAATGCTAATTACTTTGGTATTTTAATTACAGTATCATATTGTTATAGTTATTATCCTTTTTCATTATTCACACATCTTATTCATTTTGGTATCTTTGTGCATGCTTTTTTCTTTTTACTGGGTATATATTTCAATATAGTTTTTTGTGGTACTTACGGGTTGAACTCTAGGCTTGCACATACTTTGTAAGTACTGTACTACTGGGCTGTACCAACAGCCCATTTTTATTTTTTTATCTTAAGTCAGAGCCTTGCTAAGTTACACAGCCTGCCTCTGGCCTCAAACTTGTGATCCACCTGCCTCAGCCTACCGAATCTCTGGGATTGTAGACATGCACTATCACCCCCAGCTTCCAACATAGATTTATGAAACTATACATCTGTTTTTCCAGACTTTATTGGGTATGTTTGTATCATTTCACATTTACATGGGTTGGTTGATGATTTTAAGATACGCAGATCCCATTCTTATGTAAGTTTGCTAAAAAGTTATTAACGTGAACTTGTGTTAAATTCATCTCATGGGCTTTTCCTTTAACCATAGAACATGATCAAATGCTTTCTTGTTGCCTATTATTGTAGTAATGGGAAAAGGATGAGACCATCCATTCCTGAGACAATCCCAAAACAATCAGCCATTGAAAACCCTATGAGGGTCGCTATGAGTCAGACATAACTTGACAGCACCTAACAACAACATTATTGTAGTAAAGAACAATACACTATTTTTATTGTGATATTTTTGCATCTCTTGGACATAATCTGTTTATTAATTTACCACTTACTGAATATATATCTACTCGAGTCCCACACTGGCATCTAATCTCAGAAGTTAAGCAGTGTCAAGCCGGGTTAGTACTTGGATGGGAGACAGGCTGGAAATACCACATGCCGCAGGCTTAGGAGAAGGATTCAGCAGCCCACTACCAAAACAATCAGCCACTGAAAATCCTATGAAGAGCAAGAAGTACTAACAATAGCTCCAGGCACAGCAGATTGTCCCGTAGTGTTTCATCTGTTGTACATAGGGTTGCTATTAGTTGGACTCAACTTGGTAGCATCTAACAACAACTATAACATATTGAATATGCTATAAAATTACTTCTGGTATTTGTTTCTGAGTTTGACACAAGTGTTGTCTTTTGGAGCATCCTCATCTGGTACTTGTATCAAGGAGAGCTAGACTATAAAAGATGATAATTAGTTTCCTACTTTTTATAGGGTGGGAAGAGTTTACTTACTATGGTGATTAGATTTTCCTTCACCACTTGGTGCAATGAGTCCCCAAACCTGACTAGTTGAGACATTTTGAGGATGTCTTGGGTTTTATTTACTGTCTTAGTTTGTATTGTTCAATTATGTTTTCTTTTTTTATGAACCTATTTATTCAGTTATATTTTCTAACCTTTTTCTAACTCAGTTGAGTTTTTAAATGGCATGATATTTATAATAAAATAATTTTGTCATTGAAATTCCCAAATGTATATAACAGGATAGAAAATAGACTCATGAACCCAATATACATGGTTTAAAGTTGAGAAAGGTGTGCATCAGGGCTGTATACTTTCACCATATCTCTTCAATTTATATGCTAAGCAAATAATCCAAGAAGCTGGACTTTATGAGAAAGAACACAGCATCATGCTTGCTTTTGTCTGTCTGTCTGTCTGTCTGTCCAGTGTGGAACCCCTTTTCATCAATTTATACCAAGAACAGGGAACTTAGGCAAGATGATGTATGAAAATTCACCAATATTCCCAGGAGCCCTAAAAATACCTGGAGCTCTTTTACACTTTACAGCATCACAGGCTGCTGTAAGATTTTCTCAAAACGGTGCCAGGTATTATATGTATCTTACCCAACCATGGATTCCCAAGAATCTCATAGCTGTACTTGGCTCTTCCACTTTGTGCAAGTTGATTTTCATCCTATCCTTTGAGTGTACCAGCAAGTTCTCCAAGTGCCTTTATAGATCTGTAAGATACTTATAGGTTAGCATTATACCATCTGTATAATGAAACCTTTTTATAGAGAGTGGGCAGGAAAACAAAGAAAGGTCCTGGGACACCACCCCATGGCAAATAGTTGGTCTGTGGAGGTAACATTGATGGTTATCTGCTATCTGTTCTAGATAAATGTTGCCTGGTCTTGGGATCCAGCAGCTGAAGGGATACTGAAAGATAGTCCAGTACAGCAGCAGTCCCCAACCTTTTTGGCACCAAGGACCAGTTTCACAGAAGACAATTTTTCCACAGGTGAGGGAGTTAGTATCAGGATGATTCATTACATTACATTTATCAGGTAAATATAGATGAATCTTTTCTCACTCGCTTGTTGCTCACACTGGTACTGGCCCATGGCCTGGAGATTAAGGGCCCCTAGAGTATAGCATAGAAGGATCCCATCACTTGTACCAATAAATCTGCAATCCAAAATGGGACTTGATCACTCCACATGGCCCTCACCAATAGGCAACTTCAGCCACTCTGACAGTAGAGGAGCAACTGGGTCAGTTCTCTCCATGGGATCTTCTTTTTTTTTTTTTTTTCCCCAGGAGAAGGCAGAGTATTTGCATTTTTTGTCAGTCATTTCCCTAGAAACTCCAGTTTGACACAAGTCTTGCCCCACTTACTTTTGAGTGACCCAAATAGCTCTTGCCTATTTTTCTTTTCTTTTTTTTCATCCCCTCCAGCATCCTGATGGCTCCAGCACATTATAACCTTGACTTATATGCTGATCTAAGTCACTCAGATCACTCAGAGCCTTTCTTTCCTTATAAAGATCTTGTCCCACCACAGAATGCAACCCAGCTGCCAGAGCCCCTGCCAGTCTTGAGGCCCCTGCCACATTAGCTTTGTATGCAACTCTGTGGTCCATGGAACTGGGTATCAAACATCACCTCTCTCATGACCAGTTCCTGAAACCCCAGTGCAAGTCTCCATGACCCTGTAACTCTTATACCCTGCATGCCTGAAAAACCAGCACCCTATGGATGATTCTGAACCCTGCCATCAGCCAGGTTAGCCTAGAGTGCAGCTGTAGTAACTTCCAGAGTGCTCAGGCAACCCAGCCTGGGAGGGAGAATGTCTCCCCAGTTGACCACTTTCCAGCAGGATCCATGCGGTAGAGTCCCTATAAAAGAAAGTTCCTCCAGCAAATGTGAGACCCTCTCATCCTGCCAGAGCAGGATGGGACCCAGCAATACCTGATTTGGTCTCCAGTCACCCCTTCTGTTTTTTCTAGTGCAGAGCACACAGCTTACCTGTAAGGCTGCAGATCTCCCTGACTATAATACTGTTGTTTCCTGATCCAAATGGCAAGCTTTTAATATCTTTCTGCTCTGCCTGTTGGGCTAGAATTTTACATTCTTCCTTTCCCTTTTTACTGTCTGAACCCTCCCATAGGTTCCAAATCCCAGAGAGAGGTTCTTGACTAGAAATCTAATTGGTACTTTCCTTTTCTTATGCCTCCCCAGTCATAAACAACAAATGAATACTTCCATCTCATGTCCAGTATGCGAGCTTGTACCTTCTGGGGAGATGACCTAGCCCCAGCTTCATGTTATATAACCCATAACAGGAGTCACACCATTGCCCCTACAGCAAAGAGACATGTTAAATCACAATACAAAGGGAGGAGCATCTCTGATGACTCAGACACAGTTGCACAGCTGAACATCCAGGACATGAGCTAGTCTTCTGTGGGCCATGCCATCCCATACAACAGAATTCCACACACAGGGATTTGAGTAACATCCATGGAGCACAGAGCTATCAGCATAGTCTTCTCTCGACTCAGGTCATTTGGAGTGTGGAACTGTCACCACCTCACCTCGATTTGCCACACTCACCCCAGTGGACCATGGAGAGATCATTGCATCACAGTTGTCCCCGCCCTACTTGACATGGGTCACTTGGGGTGTTGAACTATTACCATTCTCACCCCAGTGGAGTGTGCAGCTATTGCCATGGTCCACCCCTGCCAAGTCGCTGGGATTACAGGCATGTGCCACAGTGCGTGGCTCCCGTGATCTGACTTTTAACCTGTCATTCTGTTCCTCAAGCACACAAATTTATATTCTTGTTGTGTTTGCTTACAAAGGAATCCAGTATTTCTGGGAAAGAATTCTTCAAGGGATCTCTCCCATCATTATTGGTAGTCACTTATAGGATAACATAGAAAAAATTTTCACAGTACAAAATTATCTAATTAACATTAAGGTGATTTGCTGGTAGTCTCAGAAACTAAAGAGCAATGCAAAGCTTATTCTTAGCTATAATTGCTCTCTTCTGGTGAAAACAACAGCAATGATAAAACAGGAATGAAACTTTACCTCACCTTTTTTGTTCTTGGAGCATTTTCTTTAGAAAACTTGTAAGTGTAATGTCTTTTTCTTTCAAAAGCTCAATAAAAGCCTCTTGCCAGTTTTACAACCTAGGAATGTTTTTCTCTGGATGAGCAATTATCTTACATGGAAGGCAACCCCAATTACTAGGTGGATTTAGGAATAACTACATGTGACAAATGACGCCATCAAGTTCTTTTATTTAAGGACTAGTTATCTTTTATCTTAAGAATGTTCATTGAATAGCTTTTGTCTGCTTGGCTATGTAAATGCAAGCAGTCTTTTTAGCAGATTGCCCATAATGTGCATCATATTTCCAGTTTAATGATTATTCAGTAACAGACGTTTTTCTCTCTTATATGATCATACTGAATTATACCTAAGTCTTGTGATACTGGAAGAGTGAAGATTAAGAAATCCTCAGTCCCTGACTTTGTGTTCCAGAAAAAGGCTTATCGTAAAAAAGCACTATTGCCTACATGAGTTAAATAAGACTCACGGATACCTTCCTTGGTTATCTATGACAAGGCTAAACACAGACCCTCAATATTCCCTTTCTTTGCCTTCTATGTGACTAACTGAACATATTTGTCCATACTGGTCAATGGAAGCAAAATGTTTATTGATAAAACTTTGGTTAAGCTTTTCTTCTTTCCTCAGGCTCCTACATTTAGCTCAGCGGGTAGAGCACTGTGCTGCAGTCTCTGAGGTCCCGAGTTCAATTCCCAGCACCACAAAATGGGGGAAGGGCCTGGCAATCCACTCCCATGGCAATCCCAAAACAGTCAACCATTGAAAACCCTATGAGGGTCGCTATGAGTCGGATACCGACTCGACGGCACCTAACAACAACAACAACAGGCTCCTAAACTTTGTCCCAACCTTATGTGAGTCAGCATAAAACCCCTCTTGAGAAGAGAATAGCTTCAGAATAAAACATTCTCTGATCTACTGTCAAATTCTATTACCCTTTCAAAGCACTTCCTCATTCTCTGTTTATATCTCTCTGTAATTTTCCATGATTTGTAGCACTGTAGCATAGCTATAGTTGAAAACAATTAATTGCATATTTCAAAGTAGCTAATATAGAAGATTTTGAATATTCCCAACATGAAGAAATGATATATGTCTGAAATGATAGATATGTCAAGTATCCTGATCTAATACATTATATGCATGTGTTGAAATGCCCCACTATATCCATAAATAAGTATAATTACTGTGTGTCAGCTAAAATGTAAGAAAATTTTAGAAAGAAATCTTTTTGCCTAACTCTTGAAATAGTTACTGATGTTATAGCCCAATGTTCTATTTGTAATAGTCTCCGCTCCCTATTTCAAAAGTCCTTTCCACTCAGCAATAGTTCTTTTTTTTAGGAAAAACCTCTCTTTACTGAGAACAAATTTGTTTTTAATTGACATATGTTTTGTGGAGAGGAATTTTTGAGGCAGAAGGATATGTTGTTTCTAATTATCTGTTCAAGACATATAATATAATCATGGGACTGACATCTCACCACCTTTACCATAATCTCCTGGTTAGAACCAAGTCACAACCCTAACCACACTCAAAGACAGCATGCGAAGGCATTAACTCCTGATGGTGGAGCTCATAGGAGCCCTAGGAGAGTCTGTCAGTCACAACCTGCACTCTGGGCCCCAGTGTTTTATGCTCCTACTTTATGCAAAATGTATTCACCCTCTCCCAAGAGCCCCAGAAATCTGAACCTATTACAAGATCAACTCTGAATCCAAGTCTCATGATCTAAATCAGGTCCAACTGCAGATGATGAGGCTCTTGGGTTGGAGGGAGGTTAATTAAGCACACCAGCTGGACACAATAAATCTCCATTTGTAGACCTGTGAAACAGAAGAGACAAGTCATCTGTCCTAATACATCCAGTGTACAATGGTAGGATGGGAACAGGATAATATCTATAGCTGTTTCACTTTATATCTATTTCTGAGCCGTAAATCCTTACTATTGAGTTATTTTGTATTTCCAAATAAACCTCCCATGCTCTTTTATCCTGCTCCATATCCTAAAATAAAATGGAAGATTCCAAATTTGTGTTTTTACGAAGTATATAGTTCCTGTTCTTAAACCTGATACACAGTACTCAAGTGTATAATGAAAGTGGTGATTTGTATATTTATGTGATGAAGCTAAATAAATATTCTATTAAAGGGAGCAATATTTATAAATGAGAAAGAAGTTATGAGCTATTGAACAAAAGAATGAGTGAAAGAGAAAGATTTTAAAAAGTAAATCTCCAAGATACTATATAAAAAAGAAAGACAAAATGATACATTTTGTGTTCTGTGCAGTCCAATACCAGTCCTACATTATTTAGAATGTTGACTGCTCTCCTTCAGTTCATACTCATTATGGATTGAAGAAGCAGTTGGACATAGCCCTGAAACATGTACTGGCCATGGCAATGGTGCCAGTTTCACTCTTGTTCACTCTTCCTTGTCTCTCCAAGCTTAGACACATTTGGGAAGGAACAAGGGATGGTATCCTTGACCTTGACCAAAACTTCCAGGACTCTCATGTGGCTCCTTGCAGGGTGGGCTCTAGGATCACACAGGAATTCACAGTATGGGGGATCATACTGGGCACCTGCCTCTACTCCACAGACTTTTCCTGTACCTGATGTCTGGTTAGCACCTAATAGCAACAATGCTATCTGGTGAGCTTCCTGGCTCTGCATTAATGAAGTGTATCTTTCTAGCCTGTACCTTCATCATAATCAGGAATTCCAAGATTTCCTTCTCAGGAAGGCACTTTCCCTTCATGAAAATCATGCCCAGAAGAATCACCAATAGACTATTCTTGGGCAACTCTTTACTTTTCTTGTTGGGGAGGTTCAGCTTACTGACAGTTTGTATTAGGTGGTGCATCTGACAGAGAAATCAACTGTAGCAAACTTAGGGAAAGAAATATTTATTGGCAGCTCACAGTTAGAGAATCAGTCCATAATAGCAGCAGGACAGGAATGGCATGGCCTGTGGCACAGAATCTCACATCTTAATGATCAAGAAGCAGAAAGGAACTGGAGCCTGTACTCCAAGTACAAACTTCCAAGGGCCCTCCCCCAGGGAACCTCTTCTGGAAAGCTAGAATCCTACCTCCTAAAGGTCCATAACCTTCCTAGGACAGTGCCACCACTGGTCATCCCAATATTCAAACACATGATCTTTGTGGACCTTTAGATCCAAACCATAACACAGTATCATAAGACGAATGCCTGCTAGAGTCAACTTCCTTCAATTTAAGGCCAAAGACCAGATCCATGTGTTTAAAATAATAAGACAGTATCTTTCATCCCATAGGATGAAGAAAATGTAGTGATAAAACCTGTGATAATGTAAGGCATTGGCACACATTGATTTAAGAAACTGTGAATTGCTATAACATTTTTGGAACAAAACGTCGCAGTATTTGTGAAAATCTTCAATCTTTACACTTTTCCAGCTTTAACCCAATTTGCACTTTATTGTACTTTTCTTATGAGAAAACATATACATTTCCCCCAAGATTTTGTGTTCAAAGGTGGTGTTTTCAGTTTTTATTATTTTGTGGTAAATGGAGATTAAACTGAGGGCCTTGCACATACCTCCAGCCCATTTCTTATTTTTATTTTGAGTCAAGGTCTCACTAAGTTACACAAGCTGCTGCTGGCCTCAATCTCATGATCCTCCTGCCTCAGTCACTGGAATTCTAGGCATGCTTCATTTTACCCAGCTTCAGTTCTATTAATCGTAGCAATAAATGGTAAATAACTTACAGTTAGTTCCATATGGAGAAAAATGGTTAATTATTGTACAAACATGCTTTAGGATTCTAGAGAATAGTTAAAGGAGTGTGGTAGATCTCTACATGCTGTCATAGAAATGTTGTTGTTCTTAGGTGCCATTGAGTTGGTATCCGACTCATAGCGACCCTCATAGGGTTTTCAATGGCTGACTGTTTCGGGATTGCCAGGTCCTTCTCCCATTTTTGCAGTGCTGGGAATTGAACTCAGGACCTCAGAGACTGCAGCGCAGCGCTCTACCAACTGAGCTAAATCCTAGCCCATCATAGAAATAGTCTGCATTTATTTTACTAAGAACAGGCTCAAGAAACAAAACAGTATAAAACATGGTTGCCAAAGTATGTTAAAAATTCACTACAGTTTTATGGCACAACTGTGTGTGAAAAAAGCCTCTAATCAGACTTAAAATGACACACATCAGATTTTTAACCATGGTTACTTCTAGAATGGGGGCTGAATTTTGAGGAAAGGGAAAAACTGGGATTTATCTGTATTATCAGAATTTTTGTGATAAGTATATGTATCTTTGTAATTAAAATATTTAAATACATCTAGTCACAAAATGGGCTGGGTTTTATCTCAGATGGTAGAGCGCTGCTCTGTACTTTCTGAGGATCCAGGTTTGATCCCCAGCAAGGCAAAAATGGGAGAATTATGTGGCAGTCCACTCCTGAAAACAGCCATCGAAAATCCTATGAGGGTCGCTATGACTCGACAGCACCTAGCAACAACATAACCACCACAAAATAGTAGCTGAGCATTAATTTGACAAAGTAAATTCTACCTGATACAACAGACAAAAACTCCATCTGAGTGACTTGAAAGAACAAAATTTTATTTCTTGTAAACACGAAATTTGATGTGGGTAGGTAGGAGTCTCCACCGATACATGATCCAGGGATATAGGCTACTTCCCACATATGGCTCCACATCTCAACACAGGCTTTCTCAGTGGCTCCTCTTTCACTGGAAAGGGAAGTCGCATGATCCTTCCTAACTACTGCTGTACTGGGCAATGTAATCTCCCCAGAAGCCCAGGAGAGACAGCAGGACACCATGTGAATGTTGTTGTTGTTGTTGTTAGGTGCCGTCGAGTCGAGTCCGACTCATAGCGACCCTATGTACAGCAGATCGAAACACTTGCCAATTCTGTGCTAGGCAAACAATCTTATTTATGTTTAAGCACATTGTTGCAGACACTGTGTCAATCCATCTGGTGGAGGGTTTTCCTCTTTTGCGTTGACCTGACACTCTTCCAAACATGATGTCCTTCTCCAGGGATTGTTCTCTCCTGACTACATGTCCGAAATATGTAAGACGCAGTCTGGCCATTTTTGCTTCCAAGGAGCACTCTGGTTGTACTTCTTCTAGGACAGATCTGTTG
>VMDO01039636.1:0-12546 GCA_007922755.1 Pedetes capensis
CCCTGACGCACACCTTTCTCAACTTTAAACCACTCAGTGTTTCCTTGTTCTATTCGAACAACTGCCTCCTGGTTCATGTACAGATTTCTCATGAGCACAATTAGGTGTTCTGGTATTCCCATTTTCCGAAGTGTTATCCATAATTTGTTGTGATCCACACAATCAAATGCTTTTGCATAGTCAATAAAACATAGATAGAGATCTTTCTGATATTCTCTGCTTTCAGCTAATATCCACCTGACATCGGCAATGATGTCCCTAGTTCCCCTCCCTCTTCTGAATCCCGCTTGATTTTCCGGTAATTCCCTGTCTATATATTGCTGCAGTCGCTTCTGAATGATCTTTAGTGGAATTTTGCTGGTGTGTGATATTAATGATATTATCCAATAGTTTGCACATTCAGTTGGATTATCCGATAGTTTGCACATTCAGTTGGATCCCCTTTTTTGGGAATAGGCACAAATATGGATCTCTTCCAGTCAGTTGGCCAAGTAGCAGTTTTCCAAATCTGTTGGCATAAACATGTTAACACCTCCCAGTGCTGCATTTGTTTGTTGAAACATCTCTATTGGTATCACATCAATTCCTGGAGCCTTGTGTTTCACCAGTTCTTTCAAGGCAGCTTCCACTTCGTCCTTCAACACCATTGGTTCC
Source organism: Pedetes capensis (assembly GCA_007922755.1). Classification (NCBI taxonomy): domain Eukaryota; kingdom Metazoa; phylum Chordata; class Mammalia; order Rodentia; family Pedetidae; genus Pedetes; species Pedetes capensis. The sequence continues at coordinate 655 of VMDO01039636.1, forward strand.
TCTTCACATGCAAGCTCTTGGAATGGTTGGTCATCTACCAATTCTTTCTTGTATAATGACTCTGTGTATTCTTCCCATCTTCTTTTGATGTTTCCTGCATCATTGAATATTTTCCCTGTAGAATCTTTCACTACTGCCACTCAACTAAAATTTAAACCCCAAACTTTATTCATTCTAAATCTTTCTACTGTATTATTACTGCTAGATGAGTTTTTCTGATGGATAAGTCTTATCTTCCTGACTACATCTGGTAGATTTAAGACAATAATAAGGGATTAAATCCGAGAGGTAACAAAGAACAGAGGATATAGTGTCAGGACTTGCAGGCCTGTGTGAGGACTTTCAGAAGGTTTAGACCAAAGGTAGAGCTGATAGTTTATCAGGAAGTTTATTAGGAAGCTTATTAGGAAATTAGCAATGAATAAAAGAGACAAAAATCTTTGCCAGTGGGAAGGTTGAAATTTTCACAGAGGAGAAAATCTAGAATCCAAAGTTGCAAATCACCTATGTCTAGATGCCAAATAAGTAGCCGCCCAGGATAATGGAATGCACATGGGGAATGGTTTCCAGGGCTTATTTGGCCAGCTGTAGTCTAATGGCCCTCAATCAGCATTTCTTACATTTCCACTTTGGCCCAACAACCAAAGGCCTAACTGAACAGCTACTCTTCCCTTATTCAATTTTTTAATTCCTCTCATTTCCTTAAGTGGAGGAGAGAGGGGAGTAAGGGGACAAAACAAACTGGTCAGCAAGAGAATGGAGAGAGAGGAATAGAAACAATGGTTCTCCTATAAGGCATTTTCAATCCCAGTTGCTCCAGGCTAAGTACATGACCTATGTTAATAGTTCACTATTATTGAATCAGGAAATCAACAACATAACTGTGAAATAATAATAGTTAACCAGTACTCAGAGTTTGTTCTGGGAAGGAGCTGGCTCAGCGACTTTAACCAACTTGATTTCACTTATTCCTTACCATAACTTTATGACACAAGTACTAGTATTTTTCACTTCACAGATGAAGAACTGGATGTTCAAGGAGGTTAAATCATTTGCTCCAAGCCCCACAGCTAGTAAATGGAAAAGTATGACACAGAGGTATGTCAGACTCCAAAGTCCTGTCCCTTCACCCTGAAGGGAACCTCCCTCCCAGCAGGAGGCAGTAGCTATTGAAGGCCTATGCCCCCCAGCCAATGAATCCTTCAAAAGTAATTTCTCTCCTTGCAAATGTGCTTCTCAAGAACAGGCTGTTTTTCTGACCCCATCTCTCTCACCACTTCATGAGTATTTTTTTCTAACCCCTCTGCCACCATGTTGTCTCCCCTGGTTACTGGGATAACAGCTATCATGGGTGATTTTTGCGGGATTTCTATGACCTTTGTGGTTGCTGTCTTTCCCAGCACCTCTCAGCCTTTTAATTCTCCTCTCATTATTTAAACCAGCATGGAGCAATTTTTCAAAACATCCAATTAGCAAGGGCACAGAAGGAACTGGGTCCATAATTAATTAGTGATTCTAGGATACAACAAAAGAAAAACAAGTCCAAGGATGCGGAAAGCACTGAAAATTGAAACTGTGAAGAAGATGCACACATTTAGGAACCTCCCCAGTGAAGGACAAAGAATTAATCTCTCTGCTCACTGATTCAAATCCCTCAAGCATCTCCCTATGTCTTGAGGTTGAACAGATATCGATCACTGGGTGACAATCCGAAATAAAACATTTTTCCCCTCCAGGATGAATGGTTGCCTTTGTTATAGAGGTGAACTGATTCTTTCCCCATTATCTTTACAAGGGAAGCTTGGCCCTCTATCCTCTCAAAATCAGTCAAGCCTTTTTAGAGACAGTCTTCCTTACAAGACGGTCCTAACCCCTGGGGTTTTGTGTTCTTCCCATAGAGATCAGGTTAGGATGAATATTGGAAGCAGAGAATGAGAAAATAGTAGAGGAAAGCCAGGATTCTCGATGTACAGTTGTTCTAATTTGGAGAAAAAAAAGAGGGCTTGGGTAGAAGTCCATCCAGATCAAATTCTGCCAGACACGAATTTGTTCTCCAACCCACAAGGTGAAGTGTAAATGACAAGTGAGTGTTAGCATTGTTATTAGTGAAAGGGTTGTCTTTTCTTTGGGAGGAAGGGATTATACTAGCTTTTTGTTATTATGGACTCTACTTGCTGCCTAAAGACTAGAGCCAACAAAAAGCAGCCTGACTAATATTACAGCAAGTTCCCTCATCTCACACGGGGACATCACCACCATGAAATACTTATGAACAGTGAAAATTAGGTTTTTATGGGACATGAGAACTGTAGGAATTCCTTACTACTTTTTCTTATCGGTAACCTAATTTTCTTTTATGGGAGAAGGACCTGGCAATCCACTCCCAAGGCAATCCCAAAACAGTCAGCCATTGAAAACCCTATGAGGGTCACTATGAGTCAGACACCCACTCAGTGGCACCTAACAACAACAACAATTTCCTTTTGGTGCTAGATAGATTTAATGTCAACTTTCAGGGCTGTACTTAAAAGATCTCTGTACTTAAAAGAGCATACCTATACCTGATAGACAGTACTAGGTAGGAAGAAAAGGAATAAAGAAAACTCTGCAGCCATCTACTTCCCAGCCATTTGCATCCCAGGCATCTGAGACATAAATATCAATGTGCACTTCCTCTGAGACAAAGGCCTTGATCTGGTGGTCAGTGCTTCCATGATAAATAATACCCTTGCAAACAGTATGGCTGCTAGGAGATAACACCCTTTTCCAGATAAGTTGGTCTGTACCCTTTAGCACTTTTGTTGTTGTTGTTGTTAGGTGCCTTCAAGTCAATATCCGACTCATAGTGACCCTTATAGGGTTTTCAATGGCTGACTATTTCGGGATTGCCTTGGGAGTGGATTGCCAGGCCCTTCTCCCATTTTTGCAGTGCTAGGAATTGAACTTGGGACCTCAGAGACTGTAGCACAGTGCTCTACCAACTGAGCTAAATCCCAGCCCCTTTACAAGTGGCCTAATCTATACCCAAGCCTGCAGCCCTAACACTGTGGTGTCCGATGCCATCAGATCTCAGAACCTAAGCAGGGTCAGGCCTGGTTAGTACTTGGATGGGAGACCTCCTGGGAACACCAGGTGCTGTAGGCTTGGGAGAAGGACCCAACAACCCACTCCCAAAAAACAATCAGCCATCGAAAACCCTATGAATAGCAGAGAAGCACTGACAGTGTGTTTTGCCTATTGTATCTAGGGTTGCTATGAGTCAGACACCAATTCAACAGCACCTAACAACAACAACAATCTATACCAAGAACTCTATTTTCACATGAAGGCCACAGATTCCTCCATGTCTAGCCTAGGAATGGGGACTTTGATTTGAAGCAGGACCTCTCCTGTGATAAAGAGAAAGACCTCACAGGCCAGTCCAGGCTAAGGGGTGGAAGAAACCTGAAACATCTCAAGACAAGATCAAGAGAGAGGAGGAATATTTGTCCCCTCAATGAGATAAAGACTTTAACCCCCCGCCCAAATCCCTCCACTCAGCACAGTGTCCAAATGCCCAGCTTCCACAGTTCCATTGTTCTCAGCAGTCTGCAGAGTCCAGACATCCACAGAAGTCCATAATGTCCACGGTCTGGAGTGTCCAGTTGCCTGCAGTTTGCAGCAATGTTCAGAGCAACCTACAGAAGTCTACAGATGTCTACACAGGTGTTTGGAGATGCCTGTAGACTCACTGTTGGTCCTATAGGATTCCTGACCTCCAGTTCAGACACAGAAATGCTGCTGTTCATGGATTTTTCATTGCTGGACCTGACTGCTTTCTGAACTCTGTGTTAGAAAGCATTATATTCTCTCACACAATCTCTCTCTCTCTCTCTCTCTCTCTCTCTCTCTCTCTCTCTCTTTCTCTGTCTCCTCTCCTTCCCTTCCTCCCTACCATCTCCCCTTTCTTCACACTGACCTAATTCCCTGCTCCTCCTCTCCCCTCCCTCCACTGTAGTCTAGGTCCCCAACCTACTCACCCCAAGCCTATCTGCTCTGGCTTTCACCCTCTTCCTTTCAATTTTAAATAAAACCATCTTCTAAGTTCCCTTCTAGGTTCATTTTTAAATTCATTATTACACATGACCAAAGACTGAGGTTTGCTGTCCACTTCCCAGATCCCTCTCACAGTGCCTTGGTAACATCAGACCCTAGACCTGTGTTCTCTGCCAAAAAAACCCTACCCCACCAAGGCACAGACTAAGCACCTTGCATAATCCCATGGAAGTGGGTACAAGCAATGGTAGAAAGAAAAGTAAATGAAGATTCCCATTAGAACATACATACATACATACATACATACATACATACATACATACATTTATTTTGCAGGGGTAATCTGGTGAGTTTAATATAGGGCATATTTACCAAGGTGAGGGAAAGATTTGGGAAACACATCAAAGAATAGAATAGCATCCAGGTCCAACAACAGCAAGGAGCCACCAGCACATTTATAAGACATATTACATATTGCTGTTATTGCTGCTGCTCAAAAGAATAAGCACTATTATGCATGTTGCTAGGCAATCTTGCATTCCCAGTCCTCAATAATTGCAGTAGTAACACATGATAAAACAAACTACATTTGGATGAGATGCTTTGTCTTACTTCTTTCAACAGTCAGCCTTGGCAACCAATGGCTTCCAACACAAAGCCAACGCAGCCACTGTGTGCCCTGGCTGGAACACGTTTGAGCACTCAGTGGGAAATCTGCTGTTGGAAAGTCTGAGGGTTCTTTTCTAACTCTTATAGGTCTTCAAACACCTCTCTGTCAAACAAACAAATGCTGCAGCTAGCAAAGGAGAAAAATACTGACTTTAAAATGCTCCCTTAGGATGTATACTTGCAACTTTTACATTCTGGCCAGCTACTAATATAACCACATTAAAAATTACTAAATTTTGAAGTTCTAAAACATCAAACCGTTACTAATTATAGTTCTGGTCATATGCTTTACATTTCCCAGAAATAATAAATATTCTGTGGAAAAGTAAATGGCTAATAGTGGTGGGAAAAACATATATAGTAAATGTCCTTATTTTTCTTGGCTCTTAACTTTAATATAATGAAATGTTCAATGAAAAATAAGAGCATTCAACTACAGCTTCTTCCTACCACTTCAGAATGATGCTCTTGGACTACTGAAAGTTAGTAGTACATGTTCAAATGCATTATCAAGTAATTTATTCTGAGTCTTTTACATTTTAAATTTTGAAAAAAATATTATTCGTGTCCCAGATATTTTTTCCCAGTGGAAATTATAATGGAAGATGCTAAACTAACTCCATACAATTCCTATTTTCAGAAATATACTTTTAGATTATTTAAGAGTTTTAGTATAGGTTCTTGAGTGGTGTAAAAAGAAACCATTTTGGTTGTAAATGTAGTTTTTTTTGGGGGGAAGCATTGCTATTTAATGGGCTTCTTTTATTTTACTTCAGTGAACTTGCCTTAAGTGAAATTTTTTTTTTTTCAGTGCTGGGTATAGAACCTAGGGCCTCATGTTTGCTAGGTAAGTGCTCTACCACTGAGTTGAACCCCAGCCCAAATTAAGTGAATTTTTACAACCCTTCCAGGAAATAAAATTAAATTATTGATCAAGGGATCTTCCTTTATAAAGGTCATACCAGCACTAAAAGGTGAGGGTTATGGTTTTTGTTAGTAGATTTTATACTAAAGTGTATGCATTTATTAAATAAATCAGTCTGATAGTGTCACCCATTTCTATTTTCTCTATAGTTCAGGCATGATAATCCTGTCATTCCTAAAATGTGATCAAGATTTGATCCAAGCTACTTTGGAGGCAGTTGATTTTACCTATAGGATGATCACTGGTACGTATAGTAAATGCATTTACTATGTGACAGGCGATGCCAGGTGCTGGGATTGTGATGATGAAAAAGAGCAATCGTAGGTTCTGTCTCATGGAACTCAGAGTCCAGAGTCCCATTTCAAGTGTGGTCCATGGACTAATCTCCCCAGACAGCAACAAGACAAGTGCAACATGGCAAGTCATCATTTAGAAATTTTGACAGCAGTTGGACATTGCTATAACACCCAAGTTGTGATTAAGTGGCCTTGTCTCATTGAATGGGACATAGAATTATTTGGATTTTGTTGAACTTCCTTGAGGGGTTTCTTGTGGCAGGATCTAAGTCCTGGTCCTGGGCAGGAAGATAAATACTGGCTTACAACAAATTGAGAATTTAAAAAAAAAAATCTAGTCCTCCACATGGGTGTGACAAGCATTAGTCTAGTGCTTTCAAAGGATAAGAGAGAGAGAGAGAGAGAGAAATATCTTTAAAGTAGTCCTGACCATGACAGCAGCACAAAAGAAAGCTCTAATTTACAAATAATATTGGCTTCATTTGAACAACATGCAGCACTTCAACACAGGAGGTTCTTAAGTGAGGTAAATAATAACAGGAAAAAATAATTTAAAGTAGTTTTCTTAATGGTGTCATGGATTAGTCATATGTCTAAGTACACTTATGCAATCTTATGTCTTCCCAGGCACCATAGCATAACAAAATACCACTTTAGAAGATCTAATCATGTATGATTAAAGTGATTTTGGAATGCCATTTCTTAGCTTTACAGTGACAGAGAGAACACATTACTTCCATTTCCAGAAACTTTGATTAAACCACAGATATTAAGGGAACATTAAACCAATATACTATAATAATAACTTACACTAAAATGTCAAGTATTGTCACCAAGAGATGCAAGAGCAGTCCTTTCTTCTCCTCTCTGTTGTTCCTAGCTTCCTATAAAACTAGAATTTAGCTCATCAAATGCACCTCATTTACGTTTCTATGTATCACCAAAAGACTATTAACTCTTGCAGCTGATGGAGTTGGAGTCCTCTGCAGCATTAAGATTCCTGTAAATGTATCTTTTAAAAGATAGCTGAAACACTAAGCAAGTTTTAAATTTTGAGACTAAAGATGTAAGATTTTAACAAATGAAACAAGGCTCTTGAAAGTATATAACCTCCAGGAAACACATTACTATGTTAGGAATTCACACATTTGGCTGAGTAAGTATCTCATTAGTCTTCTAATTCTAGTTTCATAATGTTATTTTTAATTGTGATATGAGAATCAAAGAACGGTAAAGACATCATCCCATTAAACTGAAAGCTATGCATTTTAGAATTGGACATGTTTGTAATATAACTACAATACAAAGCTATCACTGTGAGTCACCCTTTTAGGAAATACTAAGGCGGTGATTCTCAACTGAAGGTGATTTTGTCCCTCCCAAGAGACCCTTGACACTATCTCGAGACAGTTCTCACGACTAGGGTCATATTCTACTGGCATCACGAAGCTGTTCAACATCCTACAAGGCACAGGACAACCTCTTGCAGCAGAATTATCTGGTGCAACATGTCAACAGTGCTGCCTTGAGAAACTTTTGTAATAACGGGGCACACCACCAACATTTCCATCATTTCTCCCAAGCTGAGACTCTGGGCACATGCTATTGTCTGAATGCTTGTTTCTCCCAAAATTCCTGTATTGAAATTCTAACCCCCAAGGTGAAGGGATTAGGAAGTGAAGTCTTTGAGAAGGGTTTCAGTCATGAAGGCAGAGTCTTTGTGAGGTCTTCTTACAAAGGAGACCTCTGAGAACTCATTCACCTCCCATCATGTGAGGACACAGTAAGAAGTTACCATTTATGTACCAGGAGACAGACCCTTACCAGACACTGAATTTTCCAGCACCTTAATCTTAAGAATTCCCAGTTTCCAAAACTAAACGGAATGCACTTCTGTTGTTTATAAACCACGCAGCTTATGGTATTTTGTTATAGCAGCCAAAACAGACTAAGATAGCATATATAGAAATAAATAATCACTTTGATTCCTATACTATGGAAGTCAGAAAGAAGGGAATTCCTGAAGATTAAAACAGATACCTGTCATGCCTCCCTTTGATATCCTGAGCTAGTTTGACTTTTGTAACCAAGACTTAAAGGTAATCCTCACATGTGTCCTGATTTAATTCCATCAGCAACTACAGCAATACTTTCTATGCAGATAAGCAAGAATTGTGTGAGGAATTATTTAAGTGAATCTTCAGAGAGGAGAGGCCCAACTACAAATCTCAAGAAAGCTTCCAGGAGCACATTACTTTCTCAATAGTAAGGCACAGGTGATTTTGAGATGCAATGCCAAATAATAGGCAAGTGAAGTGTGGGAATGAAACACTTCTCCTTCAAAGTATCCATCGAACCTTTCTTAGAGATGGTGAAGGTGAAAAATCTATAAACTATAATAAGTGTCTATCACAGTATACTCACCTTTCCTTGGAAGAAGAAATAAGAAGGCTCTGAAATGCCTCTCAGATCCTTCTCAATCAGTCTTATGTCCAGTCATTTTCACAGAGTGACTTAAATTGCTCCCCTCCTCTTTCTCTCACCCACCAGAGAAAGATAGTAAGGGGTAAGGGGGACAGTGGCATTGCTAAGTTCTCAGAATCAAGAATAAATTAGTGCAAATCTCAGTTTCCCTCTCTTATTCTCCTCTTTTCAAATTTCTTCAGTCTTTACCTATGAATCAAGTCCTGTAAGAATGCCAGTCCTGAGCATCATGTCAGGACTGAAAGAGCATACAACCTTATTTCATTTAACAGAAGAATAACTATATTTACATGCAATAAGATACATATATTTCAGTTACATCCAAAGACCATTCACACTACTTGTTCATAAATGAAAACAAACCTATATATTTGCTTATTGGCTTATTCCACTAGAATTTAATATTCTATTCCATCAGAAATTAATGTCAATGTGAACAGGGATTTTGTCTCATGTTTATTGGCTAAACAAATGAGTGAATATCTTTTCCCAAATAGTGGAGTCATTGTACAATTACAAAAATTTTTTTATTTTTACACTAGTGACACAACAGGACTCATTTCTTGTTATTATCTACTCATGCTTTTTCATTCATTCATTCTCTATTGGTCCCTGCCACATCTTGAGCTTTCCCTTATATCATAGCCACTTGCTTTCCAGAAACACTGGTCTTGGTTCAGTCCTAGAAAACTTTGTGCTCCTTCTTTCTCAGGCCTTTGCCCAGAATACACTTATGCCCATCTCCAACACCTTCAGAACTCTCAAAGGACACCTTCTCTGAAGCCCATGAAACCAGATATAATGCCTGCATTTATAGTCTCATAGTTCCATGTCCCCCCACACGTCTGTCAGTTTGCCGTACTGTGAGGACTTGCGTGTTGCAATGAGGCTGAGAGCTCTGCCACTGTAACCTCGGACATGAGCAAGGTTACTCATGGTGGACAGGTTTTCAGTTGAGCTTCCAGACTAAGACAGACTAGGGAGTAGGACCTGGCGAGCCACTCCCGAAACAACTAGCCATTGAAAACCCTATGAATAGCAAAGAGACACTGTCAGATATAGTGCCCGAAAATGAGGCCCCCAGGTTGGAAGGCACTCAAAAGACTACTGGGGAAGAGTTGCCTCCTCCAAGTAGACTCTACCGTGATGATGGAAATGGAGTAAAGCCCCAGGGTGCTCAACTTGCTGATGTGGCACGACCCAAAATGAGGAGAAACAACTGTAAACATCCATTAATAATTGGAACATGGAATGTACGTAGTATGAATCTAGGCAAATTAGAAATTGTTAAAAGAGAAATGGAGTGCATAAACATTGACATTCTAGGCATCAGTGAGCTCAAATGGACTGGCATAGGCCATTTTGAGTCAGACAATCATATGGTCTACAATGCTGGGAATGATAAACTAAAGAGAAATGGGGTTGCATTCATCATCAAAAAACATTTCAAGATCTGTCATGAAATACAATGTTGTCAGTGATAGAATAATATCCATATGCCTACAAGGAAGGCCAGTTAATGTGACTATTATTCAAATTTATGCACCCACCAGTAAGGCCACAAATGAAGAAAGGGAAGACTTCTATCAGCTTCTGCAATCTGAAATAGATCAAACATGCAATCAAGACATACTAATAATCACTGGTGACTGGAATGCAAAGGTTGGAAACAAAGAAGAAGACTTAGTAGTTGGAAAATATGGTCTTGGTGACAGAAACGAAGCTGGAGATCGCATGATAGAATTTTGTCAGACCAATGACCTTTTCATTGCAAATACATTTTTTCAACATCATAAACAGAGACTATACACATGGACTTCACCAGATGGAACATACAGGAATCAAATTGACTACATATGTGGAAAGAGACAATGGAAAAGCTCTGTAGAAAATGTCAGAACAAGACCAGGTACTGACTGTGGATCAGACCATCAACTTCTCATATGCAAGTTCAAACTGAAGCTGAAGAAAATTAGGACAAGTATACGAGAGCCACGGTATGACCTTGAGTATATCCCACCTGAGTTCAGAGACCACCTCAAAAATAGGTTTAATGCATTAGACACAAATGATAGGAGATCAGAAGAGTTGTGGCATGATATAAAAGATGTCATTCAAGAAGGAAGGACAAAGTTCTTAAAAAGACAAGAAAAAAAGAAAAGACCAAATTACATGTCAAAAGAGACAGTAGAACTTGCCCTTGAAGGTCGTGGAGCAGCTAAAGTAAAAGGAAGACATGATGAAGTTAAGGAACTAAACAGAAGATTTCAGAAGGCAGCTCGAGAAGACAGAAACAAATATTATAATAACATGTGCAAGGAGCTGGAGACGCAAAACCAAAAGGGAAGAACACGCTCTGTGTTTCTCAAGCTTAAGGAAGTGAAGAAAAAATTCAAGCCTTGAGTGGCAGTAGTGAAAGATTCTACAGGGAAAATATTAAATGATGCAGGAAACATCAAAAGAAGATGGGAAGAATACACAGAGTCATTATACAAGAAAGAATTGGTAGATGACCAACCATTCCAAGAGGCTGCATGTGAAGAGGAACCAATGGTGTTGAAGGACGAAGTGGAAGCTGCCTTGAAAGAACTGGCAAAACACAAGGCTCCAGGAATTGATGGGATACCAATAGAGATGTTTCAACAAACAGATGCAGCACTGGGAGGTGTTAACATGTTTATGCCAACAGATTTGGAAAACTGCTACTTGGCCAACTGACTGGAAGAGATCCATAATTGTGCCTATTCCCAAAAAAGGGTATCCAACTGAATGTGCAAACTATCAGACAATATCATTAATATCACACACCAGCAAAATTCTACTAAAGGTCATTCAGAAGCGACTGCAGCAGTGTATAGACAGGGAATTACCAGAAAATCAAGCGGGATTCAGAAGAGGGCGGGGAACCAAGGACATCATTGCTGATGTCAGGTGGATATTAGCTGAAAGCAGAGAATATCAGAAAGATCTCTATCTATGTTTTATTGACTATGCAAAAGCATTTGATTGTGTGGATCATTACAAATTATGGATAACACTTTGGAAAATGGGAATACCAGCACACCTAATTGTGCTCATGAGAGATCTGTACATGAACCAGGAGGCAGCTGTTCAAATAGAACAAGGAAACATGGAGTGGTTTAAAGTTGAGAAAGGTGTGCATCAGGGCTGTATACTTTCACCCTCTCTCTTCAATTTATATGCTGAGCAAATAATCCGAGAAGCTGGACTTTATGAGGAAGAACGCAGCATCAAGATTGGAGGAAGACTCATTAACAATCTGTGTTATGCAGATGACACAACTCTGCTTGCTGAAAGTGAAGAGGATTTAAAACATTTACTGATGAAGATCAAAGATCATAGCCTTCAATATGGGTTACAACTAAACATCAACAAAACAAAAATCCTTACGACTGGGTCAGCACGCAACTTCACAATAAATGGAGAAAAGATTGAGGTTGTCCAAGATTTTACTTTGCTTGG
>VMDO01039637.1:0-12545 GCA_007922755.1 Pedetes capensis
TCTCTCTACCTTGCCAATGCCTGTCTTCTTATGATAGTTCAAGGCATCTCTTCTCTGAACATACACACACACAAATCAATTTTTCTCTTCTTTTAAAATAACATATCTATTCTATTAGAGGTGAAAGTTTCCTTTTCACTATCTTTTAAAACATGAATTTGATATTTTAATGGATAAATGCCCATTTAGAGTATTAATTCCATTTTAACTAAGTTTGTGTAGCTTGTAGTTCATGAGGGATTGGTCCATTTCTTCTAATTTGTCAAAGTTATGCATGTAAAACTATTTTTGGAATTATTCTTTAAATGACACAGATTCTATAGCAAAATACTCATTTTGTTTACAGAATTAATGATACATTGTTCATCTTTCTTTTCCAATGTTTTCCTTTCAATTATCCCTATGTTGCTGTATTTGAAGGGAGCTTTTTATAGAAAGCTTATATGGGATTGTATTGGATTTTTTTGTATTCTTTCTGCCAGTGGTTATCTTTCTTGTTAGGATTTTATTGAGGTTCATAGCAAAATTTAGAGGAACACAGATATTTCCCAAATACTCCCTTTTCCCACATATACATAGCCTCCCTCATTATCACAACTCCTTCAGAGTTGTGTACGTGTTAGAACCAATGAACCTGCAACAATGGGCTTAAACATAAATATGAGTGTTTGCCTGGCACAAAATTTGGGAGTGTTTTGTTCCACTGTACATAGGGCCGCTACGAGTCAGGCTCAACTCAGCAGCACCTAACAAGATCACTGCAAGAATAATTTATAGTACATCTCATTCTTGATGTTGTACCTCTGTAGGTATTGATGTATATGTGACATTTATTCACTATGAGACCTACAAAGAAATTTTACTGCCTTAAAAATCTTATGTGCTCCATGTACTCATCCATCTTTCCCACCACAGTCTCTGAAGACTCCTAAATGCCTGTACTAGGTGTCTTTTGTCTTAGTGTGCAATCTCTAATTGACCATATTTTCCAACAATATCTACCCCTTTATTCTCCCAGAGAAGCATGCCTATAATTCTTATTTATGTAAAGTGAATTAACAAAATATAATTTGTGTAATATTGGTGAATTTCAGACATAAGTAATTTTTTGTGCATGTCAGACTCTGCAACACATTGTAGCTTAGAACGGGGTTGGCTTTATCCCTTCTCTATGTACACTGGCCCCAAATCTACTTTAAATTAATTCCATCCAAACAAATGTAGTGTGCTTGTGTTCTACTACTAATTCCCAGACATTTCCCATAAAGGGATTGTGGCTTTTGAATGCCTCATTAGTCTACAGAAATTATACAAGTGCTATTGATTCACCTGCATGGTAATAAAGATAATTTTAGTACATGTATGCATATCAAACTATAACACATCAAATAAACATTTTCCTTACATTCAATTTTTGAACAAATATTCTTTCTCCCAATAGTAGCTACATGCTAAAGATATAAGACAATTTCCTGTACCACTCTAATATCCTATCACTTTAATATCTTACCATTTTGCTTAATATCCTATCATTTTGTAACTATACCAGTGCCACATAAGCATGAAATAATTCAATGTAACTACTTTTCAAAAGTGGTCTTTATTCTCTTCAGAGATGCATTACAGCAGGACACCATGTGAAACTAATAAAACAGAGAAGATCAAGACCCTGTGTGAACCAGCTGGGACCAATATTGCTGACCAAAAGGACTGCTTCTTATCCTTTGCTTCATTATAATGGCCTCTGCTTATCATTAATATTTCAGAATTAATTGTTTCTGTCATGCAGCTGGTGACATGGAACATTCTAAAATGCTAAATAATTACAGAAAGGAGGTGTGAATCTTATTCTAGTAAAATACAGATGCCTTCTAAAAATTGTATACCTTTTCCCATCATTACTTCATAAACAGCCCTCCCTTCTATTGGCCTTGAACATAAGATGTACTGGCCAAATTCCCTATGGCACAACTCACTCTGAGAATGCCTGCCTTCACTCCTTGCATGGGTCCTTGTACTCTGTAATAAAAGCTTTCTCCCAATTCAATTCCTTAGTTTGTATCATCTTTGAATTCTTTCTCAGAGACTGACTAAAATCTGCAAACTCTGGGTAGAGTTTTCGGTGCTCTTCTCTCTCCCTGTGATCTCCCAGCCCTCACTGTAGGCTACGAATCTACTTTAATAATTCAGTATCATCAAAATGCTGTTGATAGAGATTTACACAATAAAATAATTCTTTAATAATTTTTTCCTCTGGTTTAAGTAGTTTCTAGGACTTGACCTCACATATTGACTACCTTCCTAGTCTTAGAGATACATTCTGTAATTCATGCAAAATTTCTCTCTGTCCATCTTTGAGGCTGGTATCTGAAGTTCAGATTCATTGAAAGTTGAGCATGGTTTATCATAACTGTCTGATTTGTTACTGTCTGTTACTTTAATTTTAACTATTACAGATAAGCGTAACCAATGGATTGCCTAGTTTGACTTTTCCTTTTAGCTTACATTCCCCTATGGATCCAGTTAACTGAATTCTTCCTAGAAGTTGGCTCCATTTATAAATTACACTGTTAGTTTTTACCTTTAGTTATTTGTCTCAGCACAGCTGCTGATTCGTACCATGGATGACCATGTATCCATCCAGAAATCACAGGTTTCTAATTTTGATCTTATTTACCCTCCATTACTTACTCCTTCTCCGCACCCTCCTCCTGCTGGTCCCCTTCCATTTCCCTAATACTCTCCCACATACATTCATAAATTTTATTTTTAAATTCTAGGTTTCTGAGTTTTCCCAGTTCTCTCAGTTCCATCTGGGAGGCAGCAAATCACACATGGCAAGGGAGGCATCTGTGGAGGATGAGCAATCACAGACCACTGTCTCTGAGCTCTTAAACCATGGCTGTAAGACCTGTTCCTCAGCACAGAGGGTGGGGCCACTGACCACCACACTTTCCACATTCTGGCTTCCTCTATGGACACTTCTCACTCTCACTTCCATGTGTGACCTTCTCCCTCTCCACAACTCCCTCTTATGGCCTTCTCCCATCCAAACACTGTGGCAATGTGTCCTCAGACTCCGTAAGTAGTGATTATTCTTTATTTTCAGTACCTCAGAGTAGCTTAGCCTCAAATAATGGACCTCCTTTAAAAATGGCACATGACTATGTCTATCTGAAATGTGTTGTTTTTGTTGTTAGGTGCCTTCGAGCCAGTATCTGACTCAGAGTGACCCTACATACAACAGGGAAAACATTATTGTCCGTGTTTCTTGGCTGTTCATAGGGTTTTTAATAGTGGATTGATTTTTAGAAGCGGATCACTAGGTCTGTCTCCCAAGCCTACAGCATCTTGTGTTCCCAGGCTGTCTGCCATCCAAGTATTATCCAGTCCCAACCATTCTTAGCTTCAGAGATCTGATGGGATAGGATGTCACAGGGCTAAGGCTGCAGGCATATGTGAAATGTAGGTGGCTAAAAAATGGATTTATTCTCCAATAGTGACCAGCTATGCAGGAGCCACGGTCATATCAAATTCTCCCAGTACATTTAAGGTTTGTGAGAACAGTGGGCTTAACCCCTACTACAACTTCCAGTCTGTTCTCACCATGTGGATGTGACTTTAGCTCCCCCAGTATCCAGGAAGAGAGCTGTGGGTTGTTTCCTACTTTTCTATAGATAGCATTTTTGTTTCTCCAGGCTTTTTAGCTGTCCTGTCATTTCTTTTCTAATGTTTTTCTTATCTTTGTCTCTTCAGAGTATGGTTGATCCTTTTATTTTTTTTCCCCTATACTGGGAGTTGAACCTAGGGCACCGCACTTGCATGCTCTGCAAGTGCTGGACTACTGAGCAGCACCCTCAGCCCATTTTTTTGTTACTTTTGAGACAGGGTCTCGCTAAACTTCGCAGACTGCCTCTGGTCGGGAACTTGCAATCCTCCTGTCTCCACCTCCCAAGCTGCTAGAATTATAGGCGTGTGCCACCGCGCCCAGCAGGAGTGATCCTTTAGTATCCTTACTCTTCTCATTCATAGGGTCACACAGATGAAGCTTCTAAGGTACCATCTTGCCCTGGAGGTCAAAACTCTTTCTTTTTTGGAAAGTACACAACAAACATCACAGATAAGTCTTATTAGCCATGTCAAGGTCACATACCATTATTCAAGCCAATAATTGAGATGACAAGATGGAATGTTGTTATAAATGATCTGATTTAAATTTCTGATCCTTTTGTCTATGTGTAGAATGGAGAGACATCAATATGATATATAGGTTATTATCACCATGTAGATAATATTAGGACTGCTTCTGAATAGAAAACAAGGATGCTTATTGCAAATGAATTGTGTAATAAAGGTAGATAGGAAGTAAAACACAAAAAATAGTCCACTGTAAGGGCAGAAGTTTAGGTTACTGAAAGAGAAAAAATTTTCTCAGAGATGATGTGCAATTCATTTGGTTTGTTAAAACTTACTGAAAAAAATTTGCACAAGTAGCATATATGATCCGATAGCCCTACTTAAATGGTTCTGTGGCAGCTGGCTGGACAACCTGCATCTATCCTATATACAGTGCTCTGTTTCTTAGTGCTTACTGTAGGGAGAAGTGTTCTATAAGTTAGATTGCATAAGTACCAACATCATTAGCTTACTCTGTTCTTAAATGACCAGCATTCCAAAGAATACCTTATAGTATACAAAAAAGCACCATCTCTTTATAGATAATACTGGTTTGCTCAAATTCTCAGGGTACTTGTGGGGGGTCTCAAAAAAGGTATCACTGTTGTTGTTGTTGTTAAGTGTCCTCCAGTCATGTCAGACTCGTAGCAAATCTCACAGAGTTTTCAATGGCTGAGTGTTTGGGGATTTTTTTCAGGAGTGGAATGCCACAAGTTGATCCCAGATCCTCAGAAAATGTGGAGCTGCACTCTGCCAACTGAGCTAAAACTCAGCCCCCCTGACGCCCCCCACCAAAAAAAGTTATACAGACTTTAAAAGATGTTATCTATGCATTTCTTTTCAAAGCAGAATTGAATTTTGGTAGCAATGTGTAGTATGACATTCATTAAAATGGTAGCATTAATCAAATGAAAGCTAATGTCACTATGAGACAGGTAGGGCAAAGAAAGTGGCAGAAATACTGTTTTGTCATTCAAGGAGCACAAGATCATTTTAAAGTGGTATTTGAAATTCAGAAACACATTGTGCAAGTACAACAGTAGAGATGTGAGTATGCAGCAGAACTTCTAACATGCTTCACAATTGCATGCCTTTGTGATAAGTTTGAGACAAACGATACTGTGTTTGATGTGCACAAGGGAAGATGTGAGATGCCTCCCACAACAACAAATTTTGCTTCTGTTATGGTGTTGGAGAAGTTTACATGCTTGCCACAGAAATCTTCAAAACAATGCACAAACATTACAAGAGTTAGAAGAATAAGATGTGTTCTTAAAACAGCAAAAATGGAAAGTTTACTCTCAGAGTTGTATACCATTTTTGTCTCCTTCTGCACTTATGGACATTTGGGTTTTTGCAGTCTAATTTTCTATTGCTTATAGCTGTACCACTGTGGCGTCCGATCCTGTCAGATCTGGAAATCTTGGGCCTGGTTAGTACTTGGATGGGAGACAGCCTGGGAACATCAGGTACTGTAGGCTTGGGAGAAGGACACAGAAACCCACTTCCCACAAAATGTCAGCCATTGAAAACCCTATGAATAGTAGACAAGCAGGACAATATTGTCTCATCTGCTGCACATAGGGTCACTGTGAGTTGGAAACCAACTTGACAGTACTTAACAACAACAAATTGTTTCTTACATTACAAGACCCTTGGGAACAGACAGAAAGAGAGCATTTCATGGACATAGAATTTTGTGGGTTCAATCCCCAGCACCACAAAAATGGGAGAAGGATGTGGCAACCCACTCCAGAAGCAATGTCAAAACAATCAGCCATTGAAAGCCCTTTGAGGGTCATTATGAGTCAGACCCTGACTGATGGAATCTTACAACAACAAAAACACTTTTACTAAAAATCATACACTTACAGTGTCTTTATAATTTTTATAATTTTTAATCATTACTTAGGACACATTCTTAAAAGTAGCTTTATGGAATCAATGGATATGCATTTTTTTCCTGTCTTTTTTCATACTGCCGTATTGTTTTCTAAATGAGTAATATATTTTCCAGAAGCACATGGAATATTGTATAAATCGCTTTTATCACATTGTTACATTATTAATAAATTATATTACATTTGTACAAATTTATTGTATGGGAAATTATAACTTTTTGAAATATATTGTATAAAAATTTATGGTAGAGTCAAATAGAGGTTAATGTTTCACAAATATTACTTTTGCATTATCATCACTCATGCATTGTCTTTATGCCTCTTGTCTATGTACCTATTAAATGTTGAGTTTTGTATTCTAAAATAAACTAATCAATATATTAATGTTATCAGTGAAAGCTTACTACATAAATGAACATACTTGCCTATTCAATGTATATTTTGAATGATTTTCTTTCTGAAATTATGAGATATGAAGCAAGTACTAAGTGACCTATGTGCTAAGAGTGTATGTTGACCAAGATAATTTAATCAAGTTCATAATAGAGTTGATTTCCCATTGCCCAGTTATTTGCCTGTAATAATTTCCATGACAAATTCTGTCAGTAAATCAGGGAGTTTCAGTGTTATTAGACAGATTGACACTGGGCTCAGAAAATAAACATATAAATAATCTACTCACTTTTTAAATGTAAATCAGCCATATCATTTGGCTTGGGAACACTTTGTTTGATGGAAGTGGAATTAGGTTATTTGATTTAGTGTGGTAAGACAAAAAACAGGGCTTGCTCTTCAATAGTATGCAAACCACAAGCTGATATTAAACAAAAGGAGAGATTCTCTGAATGTCCTTTTTCTTCATAATTCATTTAAAAGTGGGTAATTTAACAGATATATCATTTGACCAAATCTAATTTTAAAGACAATTGGTAATAAAATGTTATCTTAAAAAAGTGACTATAAATTTCTAATAAATTAGCCTAAATATAGATTTATAAAATACTACTCAGTAGTAAATCTTTGAATGCCTTCTTATTAAATTATAACTGGATTGACATTTTTGTGCTAATTTCTGTAAGAGAATATTTCTCACTTTTTAAGTTTTCATGCTTAGAAGATTTTAAACATCTTCAGTATAAAATTACAATGTTTAAAATTCCTCATTTTGACGTGATCCTAATTCACTAGTTAACAGTAGCTATTAGTTTCAAGCTCCTTTTCTGAATCCTCAGTATGCTTTATTATTGTAATTGAGTAAAATTTTAAATAACTTTGACTTCCAAATCTGAAGTTTATTGCACATAGGCTATATTAAATCAAATGTCCCCCTAAGCAGGTAAGAAACTTAAGGTTATAGCACAAGGGCAACAAAACTTGGAATTATCATTCCTGTAGTTACTTGTCTGCCAGTTGCAAGTATCAAGGCCTTAAGATAATCACTTCCCATCCATATCCATAAATTTACAGTTTTCTTCATCAAGAAGATGCATCAATATTATAATATATACAAAGCAAAATAATAGAAAAGTGTACAAATATAAACTAAAGGATTTTTTTAAAAACTGGTGTTCACAGG
Source organism: Pedetes capensis (assembly GCA_007922755.1). NCBI lineage: Eukaryota > Metazoa > Chordata > Mammalia > Rodentia > Pedetidae > Pedetes > Pedetes capensis. The sequence goes on from VMDO01039637.1 coordinate 7,654, forward strand.
TTTGTGGAAAAGATATGCTAGATTTCTTTTGGAAAAAAATGATAAGAAGAATAAAGTTGCTAAAACTAAAGGTAGAGGAAAGGCAAAGTAGAATAGAAATAGCTATTTTTCTTTGAAAACATTACCAAGTAATTTTATGACAATGAAATTCCAAGCCTTTGAAGCGAATTCTGGGCTAATGGAGAACAAAGTTGACAACTGCATAAGATAGTTCTAAGATTGACAGAAAATTATGCTAGAGCAATGAGCTCTAGCACTAAGTTATTGTGGAGAGAGGTAAAGATACGGTTTCCCAGTATGTTATGGAAAGTAACGGTACTTCTTACTGCTTACATAGAAAATCCACCCAGCCAGACTTAAACAAGGGGTAGATTAGATTTTTACTTTATTCACTCTCACTGCTGTCCCCATTGCAATGCTATGCTACTAGTTGAGTTGAGCATGTATCTTGCTGTTGACAATAGAAACTTAACACATGGAAGTTGAGCCGAGAGTTCAAATGTGCTTATGAGGTTGGGTTTTGTCTTTTGAAACTTGGTTACAACATTAGAAACTAACAGTTATTCAGGTAGTTGCTACCCACTTACTTGGATTCTGTAATGCATACATCCAGAGCAGACCTGAAAGAAATTTACAGCTAAATGTGCAGCTAAAACCATAGTCACCCAGTAAAGCCTGGTTTATATTAACCATAGCAAGATATACAGCAATGTCTCTCTAATAAGCAATGTCTGACCTGGTTAGTACTTGGATGGGAAACCACTTGGAAATACCAGGTGCTATAAGCTTGGGAGAAGGATCCAGCAACCCACTTGCAAAAAATAATCAGCCATTGAAAACCCTAAGAATAGCAGAGGAGCACAACAATAGTGTTTCATCTATTGTACATAGGGTCATAGTATCTATTGTACATAGTGTACACAGTGATTTAGAGAAAATGGTATTTCTTTAAGTGATTGAGTTTGGTTGCTTGTTATGCATTATAACATATAATAAGAATATAACTAAGTAACAAAAAGGGAAGGCACTATATCAAAATATTGAAACATAGGACAGTATAATGTGATACCAGACAGTGTAGTGAGATGAGATTTTTAGGCAAATGATCCTTCTTTAAATGATAAAGATTATATAATTTAATTTTATTGAGAAATTCCTGCAAGGTTATCTAATAGGGCAATAAGGTTATAATTATATTTATATAAAAGAAGGAGATTAAACTATTTAGCAGCTAGGAAAGAATTTTCATCCAGCCAAAATGTGTTACAACCCATCTAAGTGGGTTTGTCCTTGAACAACTGGTATTACCATAAGAGTGTAAACTAAATATAATACAGACTTGAATTCTAGATTCTTTACTTCTCCATAGGTTATATCGATTTTTGTATGTTGATAAGAACCAAAGATAGCAGCTGACCCCCCTCTGCTGAAAGATACAGCAGAATGCTGGTCTGCCTGTACTCTCAGCAGCAGGCCTTTCACCTATGGATCTGAATGTTGCCCCCATCAGCCCACAGACCCTGTGACCTCTCTGCCTAATCATGGTTGAGACATAAACCCCACCTACCCAGGCACTCCAAAGTTATACTGGCCTCCCCATGACTCAGTAGTCCGACCAACACATGGACCCAGGAGGAAGGCTCACCCACTTATGTGTCATGGAATGAGGCCCACCCAGTAACAGGCTTTTATAGCAGACGTACTTGTAGATACTGCCAATAGTTTCATTTATGGACACTCTAAGCTTCTCCATGTAGACTGTATGCCCACCTGGCTAGTGAAAAATTTTCTATGTCAAAATAAGTTAGTAAAGACTAGAGATGACTGCTTCTTTAAATGCCCAGACACAAAAGGAAGTCTACATAGATCCTGAAGAATGAGAAAATGTGACAATACCAAGGGAAACTAATAAAGATATAAAAATTGAATATAAATGAATGGAGATTCACAAGCAGATTTGCATGGAATTCAAAACAATCAGGGAATGACAAGGAAGCGCAGGTAAAAAACAAAATGGATTTCAAGAAAACATCATTGGTGTTAGGTGCCATGGAGTCAATGTCCGACTCATAGTGACCCTATGTACAATAGATGAAACACTATTGTTGTGCTCCTCTGCTATTCACAGGGTTTTCAATGGCTGATTATGTTTTGCGAATGGGTTGCTGGATCCTCCTCCCAAGCTTATAGCACCTGGTGTTTCCAGGTGGTTTCCCATCCAAGTACTAACCAGGTCAGACATTGCTTAACATCCGAGATCTGACAGGATGGGAGGCCACAGTGGTGCAGATGTAGGCAAGAAAATATTACGTGAACTAAATGAGAAATTTCATAAAGAAATAGAAATTATTAAAAAGATCAAATAGAAATTCTGGCAGTGAAGAGTATAATGATTGTACCAAAAACTTCAATAGAGAGCTTAAAAAAATTGGACATGATAAATCAAAGCAATCATCAAACTCAAAAAGAGATCATTGAAGTGTACCTGATCTGAGAAATAAAAATTGAAAAAGAAAGAAAGGAGTGAAGAAAGCCTCTGAAACACAAGAGACACCACCAAATCAACCAATAGTATTTACTCTTCTAAGAAGACAAGAAACAAAGAATATTTAAATAAAGATCAGCTGAAAAATTTTCAAATCTATAAAGGAAAATGGGAATATAAACTCACGAAACCCAATATTCCCTAAGAAACTTGAATCCAAAGAGCCATACATCAAGACACATTATATCTTTTAAAATCAAAGACAGAGAAGTTTGAAAGTAGCATGGGAAATGATTTCATATATATAAGATCAAGTTCATAGACTGTCAGATTTCTCAACAGAAGTCTTGCAAGTTAAGAAATGGTAGCATAATGTATTCAAAATAATAGTTAAAAAATCTCCCATCCAAGAATACTGTACCATGCAAAATTTTCCTTTTAGACTTAAGGAGAGATAGTTTCTCAAGCATCTGAAAACTGAGGAAGTTTGTCACCAATAGATTTCCTTCCAAGAAATACTAACAAATTTTATCACATTAAATTAAAGACACTTAAAAGCAACACAAAATCATGTGAAAGTACAGCTTTTACTCGTAAGGGTAAATATAATGAGACTATAAAATATTGTGGGCTGGGATTTAGCTCAGTTGGTAGAGCACTGCGCTGCAGTCTCTGAGGTCCCGAGTTCGATTCCCAGCACCACAAAAATGGGAGAAGGACCTGGCAATCCACTCCCAAGGCAATCCTGAAATAGTCTGCCATTGAAAACCCTATGAGGGTCGCTATGAGTCAGATACTGACTGGACAGCACCTAACAACAGCAACAACATAAAATATTGTAATTACTGTAATAATGGTATATAAATCATTTTAGTCACATTATACAAATTACAAATTAATGACCAGAAATGGTGACACATGACTGTAATCTCAGTGGCTCAGGAGGCAGAGGCAGGAGGATCATGAGATCAAGTCCTGAGACAGCCTGAGTAACTCAGTAACTTACTCAAGTAACATACTCAAGATAAGAAAATGGGCTGGGGCTACAACCAAATGCTAGAGCACTTGCAAAGTAAGTGTGAGGCCCTGGGGTAAACCCTCAAGTTCCACAATCAATCAGTCAATCAATCAACTAAAAACAAATTAAGCACATTAAAAAACAATGTAAGACATTTGTTAATGGATAAAATATATAAAAAGAAGGAAAAACTGCTATGATTAGTATGTGGGGTAAGTAAAATATAGATTCTTATGCAATTAAAGCTAAGTTGCTTTCTGCTTGAAAGCAGCTGCTATAGCTGTAGAAATTTCACAGAAGCCTCATTATAATAAAAAAGATGGAAAATGGCAGTAGGTGTAAAACAAAGAGAAAATAATAAAAGTATAAACAGAGAAATAAGAGAACTACCAAATAGAGCAAAAAATAATTAACAAAATGGCAAGAGTAAGTCCTTACCTACTAGAAATTACTTCAAATATAAGTAGAATAAACTTCCCAATTTGAAAGACACAGAATGGATAATTAATTCTTAAAAATATCCAGAAGAGACTCAAATCAGATTTTAAATACACAAATAGCTGAAAGTGAATGGATGATGAAATGGCTTGAATATGGCTTACGTACCCACAAGGATCCTTTGTGATTAAAAGCTTGGTTTCTTGGATAGTGTTGTTGGGAAATGGTGGAAAATTTAAGAAGTTTGGAACAGTAGGAGGTGCTAAGGTCATTAAGGACATGACCTTGAAGAGATTGTAGGGTGCCAGTTTCCCCATTTCTGCTCTTTGGTGGTTTCTATACATGCTAATGCCATGATATGCCACTGACTCTTGCCCTCATGAGAGGCCAAATAAATGGGGCTGCCAAATCGTGGACATTGAACCTCTGAAATTATCTCTAAACAAATATCTTCTTTGTCATAAGTAGAATGTTCCATATATTGTGTTATAGTAATGAAAAACTAACACAGATAATGGAATTCTATGCAAATGTATGTGAATAAGAGCAGAGATAATTAAACCTACATCAGAAAAGAGACTTTAAGTTAAAAACTGATATAGGAGAAAAGAAGGTCATCATACATTGACAAATTAAATAATTCAACAAGAACCACCTAATATAAAAAGCACTAATATAAAGACAACATGGAAAATTCTGGAGGGAAAATTAGAAAGTTATGCAGTAATAGTAGGAAATTTCAAAGCTCTGCTCTCAATAGTAGATGAAGCATCCCTAAACAAAAAGAACAAGGAAACTACAGATCCAAATAACACTGTAATTCTAAAGAACTTATAGAGCCAAATGGAACACTTGACAATTGACTAGCAGAAATTTACCAGCACAATCTTTAACAGCCCTTGGGCAAGGAATAAATTCAAATTGGAATTTAAATATACATATATATATGTA
>VMDO01039638.1:0-12550 GCA_007922755.1 Pedetes capensis
GAGTGATGGGCACCTGGCCTTGAGGCAGAGAGCCTGAGCTGCCAGGCGCTAGGCACCCTTTTTGATTTCTGGCCCCTTCCAAACTCAGTTCGCCAAGCCCTGCAAACCCTCTGTTGGGCCCCCTTAGTGGTTTATGCCTTCGATTCCCATCTTCCGGGCTCCTTGTGTTACCTCGCAAGTTCACCTCTTCTTCTGGGATACCTGGGTCTACCACATGCTCTGTTCTCCAGAAAGGGCAGTGGGCACAAGAGCCATCCGTCCCCACCCTGAAGCCGGGGCACAATTGATGCTGGGAGCTGGGACAGAGCTGCGCAGGACAGCACAGACTCAGGTAGGGGCAGCCGTCCGTGAGTTTACCTCCTTCCCCAGCCTCGCCTAGCCGCTCAGTAAGCACCATCCACTCAGCTATGCCAAGGAACCGCTGGCAAGAAAGTGGTTTAGCACAGTGTGGTGTCATGGTGGCCGTTGCGGCCATTGATTGTCCCCCAGGCTGCCCAGTAAGCAGAGCGCAAGTCTCCTGAGGGACTGGACGGGCCTCTCCCTACTTAGCCTTCCTGCAGGTTCAGCCCTTCTCGGGGTGACACAGGCTGCTGTTCTCCTGAAATGTGCACAGTGGGGTGTTTGGGCTGTAGAATGAGCTGGCTCCACCCTCTGCAGTCAGGGGTTCCTTCTGTCCGAAGGTAACTCATTCCGGCGGAAAGCGTGGGGTCACCTGAGGCCAGGCTGAGGCTGTCTGGAAACGGGGAGGAGCAAGCTTAGCAGATGTTCAAGGGGAGGGGGCAAAAGCTCTGCCCAGGAAGCAGGCCTGGGCTGGAAGCTGCGCTGAAGGAACTGCTGAAGGTCATGGGTTCCTGTGCCCTTGGTCTCCCTTTGTTGTTTCTTTTTCCTTCTCTTCTCTTCTCTTCTCTTCTCTTCTCTTCTCTTCTCTTCTCTTCTGTTCTTTTCTCTTCTCTTCTCCTCTTTCCTTCCTTTCCCCTCCCCTCCACTCCACTCCTCTCCTGTCCTCTTCCCTTCCCTTCCCTTCCCCTCTTCCCTTCACTCCTTCCCCTCCCCTCCCCTCCCTTTCCCTTCCCTTCCTTTCCCTTCCCTCCTCCTCTCTCCTCTCCTCCCATTCCCCCCTCCCCTCCCCTCATTACTCTCCTCTCTTCTTCTTCTTCTCGCTCTCTCTCTTTGTCCACTACTGGTGGTTGAACCCAGAGCTTTGGATATGCTAAGCAAAGACTCCACCACTGAGCTGCACCCTGGCCCGTATTTTATTTTGTTTTGTTTTATTTATTTTATTTTACTTTATTTGGGGACAGGGTCTTCCTATGTTGCACAGGCTGTCTCTAGCTACAATCCTGTGATCCTCCTGTCTCAGATTCCTCACCTTTCTCTTTAATCCTAAGATCTCAGAGCAGGCACAGAGCCCTGTGGTTTCCCCCATGTCCCCTCCTGCCACGTTCCTTTCTAGAGCACTCTTTCCAATTCCTTCTCCTCCATTTCCCTTCATTAGAGCTGCAGGTGGGAGGCGGGAGGAGGAATTAGCAAAACTGACAATGAGTAGGTAGTGAGGGCGAACTTCAGTGGCCATTTCTGTCCCACCTCGAATTCCACTGCATCTTTTTTGGGGGAGGAGTGACAGGTGGGAAGCTCAACATCTGTTCTCCTGGGTCCACCCTAACATTTTCTCAGACATTGTGCAAGGTCCAATGGAGAAGTTCCTAAATCTCACAATACCAATACAAATCACAGTAAGCGGATGGTATTAAAGAGCGTATTGTGAGCGTCTTCACATACTGTGGGAATTATTCAGTAAACTTTCCGCGAGCACTCACTTTGCTGGGACTCTTGTAGATGTCACAGGGAAGTTTATAACGCACTTGTAGAGGTATCAGGCATGCACACACACACACATGCCCCCCCCCCCACAGTACAATGGAAGAAGGCAGCAAACACAAGCCGGCAGGCAGCCCCTGGGAACCCTTTATACCCTTCACAGGTGCGCCCACCTACACCATCGTCCCTGCAGACCTCGAATCCTCAGAGGCAGAGGCTGCCTGATCTTACTCTCCCCTCAGATGCAGCTCCCTGAACAGCCCAGCATGGGGACCCATTTCTGCTACCATTTGACATTGTCCAATGCCTTCATCAGTCTTCCTCTTGTGAAAGCCTCTCTGGGCCAAACTTCCTGGGCCCTCTCAGCCTTAATGGAGGAGTCTCGGGGAGTGCTGCTGTGTTCCCTTCAGCCTCCACTCTGCACTCTTCCCATCCTTCCGTTGATCTTAAATAGCACCTGTAAGCTGGCAACTCCCAAATAGAGGTGATCGGCTTGGGCTGTTGACATCTCCATTTGGGCATATGGTGGGAACCTCAAAAATAATGTTTCAAATGAACTCCCCCACCCCAATCCCATGCTGCCTCCTAGTCTTCTGTAGATGGATGTGAACCACCCTCTCTGCCCCCATTGGAGAAGCCAGAAGCCTGGGAGTTCCACTATTTCCCTTCCCTGCATGGTCTGCTCCAGTCCTCAGTGACTCTCGGGGACCCCAGTTCCACTCTTGCATCCCAGCTCCACTGCTTGACTCTGTTGGTGGCTTGGCCCCCACTGCCCCCTCCCGGGGCTCTCATTTCCACCACTCTCTGGCTGGCCCACCATTCTCCTCAGAGAGCGAGAATAATATTGAAAATGGTAAATCATTTAAGAGGGAGGGAGGGAGAGAGAGAGAAAGAGAGAGAGAGAAAGAAGAAGAAGAAGAAGAAGAAGAAGGAGGAGGAGGAGGAGGAGGAGGAGGAGGAGGAGGAGGAGGAGGAGGAGGAGGAGGAGGAGGAGGAGGAGGAGGAGGAGAAGGAGGAGGAGAAGGAGAAGGAGAAGGAGAAGGAGAAGAGAAAGAGGAAGAAAGGAGAGGAGAGGAGGGAAAGGAAGGGAAGGGAGAGATGGAAAGAAAGAAAGAAAAGAAAGGCAGAAAAGAAAGGGAGGGAGGAAGGAAGGAAGGAAGAAAACACTCCAGTGACTTTCCCCGAAATTAAGAATAAAATTCCAAGTCCTCACTAGGGTGCACAGGGACCCACAGGTCACAGGAATTAGTCTCCACTTAGATACTTCTCCAACTCTGCAAGATGACACTCACCTCTTTCTTTGTACCCTAAAGCTCTAGCCAGCCAGTCTTCTTGTCCCCTTGGAGCCTCTGCCAGGCTACAGGGCGGCTCTTGCCCACCTCTCCTTGGATGGGCCTTCTCAGTCCAGCAGCCTCCCTCCCCGCGATGGACAGCCAGGTTTCATGCCTGTGTTGTGCCCCCACAGCAAGTCTCTGGCGGCTGCCTGCTCCATGCTTGCTCCTACCCCGGTATTACTGGTACCGCAGTGGCTGAGATACAGTAGACTGCATATAAATATTTGTTGACCAGATCAGTAAATCCTTAAAAATGTTCTTTCTAAGGATATGGTGATACACAGGCTGGCATAAAGGTAGCATCCAGTGTGGGAGTCATCTCTCTCTCCAAACTAAGTGAAAATCCTGTTTGCTCATCCAAGACCCATTTCTTGGAGAAATATTCTTTGGGAGAAGTGAGAAATGCTGATTTCCTCCCCTATTTAAATGCCATGGGTGTTAAACAAACATACTTAACCACCTCATATTAATCACTCTTGTGAATGACTTATTCTTAATTAAGAGCTTGATCATTAAATGATAAAATCTCTTCTCTGCATGGTTAATATGTTACTCTCTGCTGTGACTATTCTGGGTCTGGCTAGGGAAGAAGGCTTTGCATCCCGGATGTTGCTAAGGCTCAGGTCAGGAATTTATTCTGTAGCTCAGCTTTTCTTAGATGCTTCCCTGCACATATATAGACCCTCCAAGGACCCGTGGGTTCAGGGAGTAGGTAAGAGCCATTGGAGAGTCTTACATTGAAGAAACCTGTTTGCCCTAGACTTTCCGAAATTTACCTCAGGATTAGCTCAGTTGATAGAGCACTTGCTATGCGCTCTCTGAGGCCCTGGGTTCAATCCCCAGCATCACAAAATATGAGAGAGGGATGTGGCAATCCACTTCTGAAACAATCCCATAACCATCAGCCATTGAAAACCCTATGAACAGCAGAGAAGCACTGACATAGCGCTGGGCATGGCACAGAACTGGGGAGTGTTTCGTTCTGTTGTACATAGGGTTACTATGAGTTGGACTCAACTCAATGGTGTCTAACCACCACCACCACCACCACCACCACCACCACCACCACCACCGCCTGGAGATACAGCCCTCGGGTCTCGATGTGTAGCATCTTGCTCTGTGAAGTGTGCTCAGTGCTTAACATCATGGGTATGGTGGCTGTCAGGCCCCACCCCAGAGGCAGGGAATCCAAATCTTGATGTAAATCATGTGACTCACATGCATGTGAAAGTCTCTGTGTTAGACAGAGAGAGATGTGTCCCACTTGATTTCCCCAAGGACCCTTTGGAGTCAGTATTGCTATACCTACTTTAGAGATGAGAAAACTGAGGTCCACACAGTGGATATCATGTGGTCAATTTCTCATGTCTTAGGAGCACCAGTCACACAACACAAAGATGCCTGCTGAGTGTACGGCACGTGCCTGTAATCCCAGCACTCTGGAGACCCAGGCAGGAGGATCTTGAGTTGGAGGCCAGCCTGGTCTACATAGCAAGACTTTGACTCAAAAACAAAACAAAACAAAATGAAACGAATAAAAAAAAGAAGGCCCGTTTCTGCTTCTCAGTTCTTCCATTCTAACCAGAGACAAGATCCTCAGGTCAGAAGCTGATTTCTCACATTTCCAAATAAAAATTTCATGATGAATCGGAACAAGGAAGAGCCACTATCCCGGTTAAATAGGCCTGGAGAAGGAAGGACAGTGATAAGAGGGGAGAATATGGGAGTGCGAGTAAGTCTTCGATGGGGCTGGGATTTAGCTCAGTTGGTAGTGCGCTGCGCTGCAGTCTCTGAGGTCCCGAGTTCGATTCCCAGCACTGCAAAATGGGAGAAGGGCCTGGCAATCCATTTCTGAGGCAATCCCAAAACAGTCAGCCATTGAAAACCCTATGAGGGTGGCTATGAGTCAGACGCTATTCGACGGCACCTAACAACAACAACAGCAAGTAAGTCTTCAGAGAGAAAAGAGACCCGTGGAAGATTTATTCCCCCAGCTCCATCACTGTGGGGTGGCCGCAGACCAAGGGTGTTGACCTCACCGCCTCTTCCCCAGGACCTGGCAGCTGTTCCCACATGCACCATTCAGGTCCAGGGCTCCAGGCTTCCCACTCCCCCTTGGACTGCTCCCGTAACATCCTTTAACGATTGTCCTGGGGTTGACTGCGCTCTCACAAATTGCCTCACGCTAATCTCCTCTCAAATCCTCCCAGTTCCCATGCTCCATTCCATCTGTTTTTTTGCTGTGTGTCGTCTCGTGATCCCCCTTCCTACACCCCTATATTGAGATGCAATCCAAATGGGAAATTGGTATGAATGACTTGGGTCCATTTAAATGTGGATAAATGGAAGGGGTCTAGACCTATTCTGGAATATATTTTCCCAGAGCATTTTTTTTTTCATGTGTATTCAGGTTGATACCCATCTATCTAGCTTGCTTCTTTAAGAGCTGTCCCATCTTATGAAATATCATATCTTATTTAGCCATTCCTACCATGATACGTGGACTGGGATTTAGCTCAGTTGGTAGAGCGCTGCTCTGCAGCTCTGAGGTCGTTAGTTTGATTCCCAGCACTACAAAAGTGGGAGAAGGATGTGGCAATCCACTCCTGAGGCAATCCGGAAACAGCCATTGAAAACCCCCTGAGGGTCACTATGAGTTGGACACGACTCGAGGGCACCTAACAACACCACCATGACACATGCCTGCAGACCTACCACTGTGGCATCTGATCCCATTGGATCCCAGAAGCTAAGCAGGATCCGGCCTGGTTAGTACTTGGAAAGGAGACCACCTGGGAACACTAGGGACTGTAGGCTTGGGAGAAGGACCTGGCAACCCACTCCCAAAAGCAATCAGCTATCGGAAACCCTGTGAATAGCAGAGAAGCACTAACAACAGTGTTTCTCCTGCTATATGTAGGGTCACTATAATAGGATTGCTATGAGTTGGACACCGATTGGATGGCACCTAACAACAACAACTATGATACATTTCAATATTATCTCCAGTCCCTCGTTCTTGCAAACCATGATGCAATGACTCCTGCCATGGCTCTGCATGCCCGTGTGCTTGGGGTGCCCCAGGGTCACACTCACACTTGGGGTGGTGGGTCATTGAGACCTGCTCCAATCTCTCGAGAGTGCTAAATGGTGCTCCAAGATGGCTCCAACGCTGTATTCATTTTAGTTGTGAGTTCTCCAACACTTAGAATTATCCGCTTAATCCTTGCCAATCTGACACATGATAAATGGTATCTTATTCTCATTTAATTTGCATTTCCTGATTATTAGAGAAGTTGAGCATCTTTTCATAAATGTTGGGCCATTTGAATTTCCTCTTCTACTTATAACCTTCATTATTTTCCTTTTTATGATATGACTTTCCAACATTAATTTGCAGATATTCCTTATATATTTTTAATCATGGTACTACTCTGTACCTTGTGAATATTTTCCCTCCTAGCAGAATTATACGTTCTGTTCATTGAGGTTCTGGTTTAAGACCTCTTTCTAGAATTTTTATACCATAAAATTTATCAAGGTTTTCCTTAAGATTATTATTTCATCCTGTTGTACATTTTGTTTAAGAAAACCCTCCTAATTCTAAAATCACAAAGCATTCTCTTATATATTGATTTCTTACAACATTAAGTGTGTTTTTAGGTGACTGTGTATTTATTCTTCCTTAAATTTATTTTTCTCATTAAGGAGTAGTTGTTGTTGTTAGGTGCCATAGAATCGAGTCTGACTCATAGCGACCCTCATAGGGTTTTCAATGGCTGACTGTTTCGGGATTGCCTTGGGAGTGGGTTGCCAGGTCCTTCTCCCATTTTTGTGGTGCTGGGAATTGAACTTGGGACCTCAGAGACTGCAGCGCAGCGCTCTACCAACTGAGCTAAATCCCAGCCCCCTTAAGGAGTAGAGTACTAACCATACTGCATCTTTTTCTTTATTATGGATGTCCATTTTCCCTAAGCCACACATTAAATGATCATTGTCTCCCTGGCTGTATTAATTCAGGGACAATATTGAATATACCATGGACTGCCAAAAGAACCAACAGACCTATCCTAGAAGTGCAACCAGAGTGCTCTTTGGAAGCAAGGACGGCTGGACTGCGTCTTATGTATTTTGGACATGTTGTAAGGAGGGATCAATCCCTGGAGAAGGACATCATGTTTGGGAGAGTGGCAGGTCAACAACAACAAAAAAGGAAGACCCTCAACCAAATGCATTGACACAGTGGCTGCAATTATGGGCTTAAACATACAAAAAGATTATGTGCCTGGCCCAGAGTTGGGGAATGTTTCATTCTATTGTACATAGGGTTGCTATGACTTGGACCCAACTCAACAGCACCTAACAACAATAACATTAATTAGGGGCTTAGTGCTAAGTATTTAACCATCTTGTTCCTCTTTGGATTGCACAGTTTCATTTCTGTCATAATTCAGTGTAAGTTCGTTCACTGTCCTGCAAGCAGGGCCACAGATACCTGGCTCATTCCATTTTGAATTTCCACCATCTTTCCAATTCACTGGTGATCATGCACGGCAAAGAAAAGGTGAATAATCACTCAGAACATTTTAGTTACCAGATGTGAAAATGCTGCATGCCATTCCCATCTGTATCCCATTGGCTTACTTCTGGACTCAAGGAAAGATGGAGAATGCAGCTTCTCAGCATGTCCAGGAGAAAAATAAAATGACCAGATGAATGCTGGCATGTCTCCTCCACACCCATTGTCATTCAGCCTTCCTCTGTCACAGGCCTCTGAGGCACCTTAGAAGCAAGTCTGCATCCACATGCATCCCATGGTTCAATGACCAGGTCACCATATACAGACAGTAGTCAGCCATTTTGATTTCTATAACACGTAATATACTTGATGTCTGGTAGATGTAATTCACCCGTTCTTAGATATTGTTGGATTTATATTATGTATTTTGCACATTTACTTATCTATGTAGCATTTTAAATCAGTTGAGGAATGGTGCTGAAATTTTAATTGAGTTATATTCAATTACTAATTTATGGGTTAAATGAGAAATGATTAACATCTTTTCATTTTGAATCTTCCCTGTTCAACATCATGATTTTGGTAGTGATCACATGACTATGTGAATTTTCTTAAAACTATACTTTTAAATGGTAAATTTTATAAAGCTGATTGTTGTTGTTGTTGTTAGGTGCCGTGGAGTCAGTATCCAACTCATAGCGACCCTCTGTACAACAGGGGAAACACTATTGTCAGTGCTTCTCTGCTGTTCATACGGTTTTCAATGGCAGATTGATTTTTGGGAGGGGGTTGCCAGGTCCTTCTCCCAAGCCTACAGCTTCTGGTGTTCCCAGGCGGTCTCCCATCCAGGTACTAACCAGGCCCGACCCTGCTTAGCTTCCAAGATCTGATGGGATCGGATGCCACAGGGCTACAGCTGCAGGCGTAAGCTGATTGTAAGGTTATTTATTTATTTATTATTTTCAGTATTTAGGGGTTGAACCCAAGGCTTTGCACATACTACACAAGAGCTCCTCACTGAGCTACACCCTTGGACCACCTTTTATTATTTTTAGTTTAGAGATGGGATCTCACCAAATTGTGCAGGCTGTCTCTGGTCTGGTACTTATGATCCTCCTGCCTCAGTCTCCTGAGTTTCTGAGGTAATAGACATGTGCCACCGTGCCCAATCTAGCTCATTTATTTTCAATCTTTTTTCTAAGAAATATTTTAGCTATGAATTTCCTTCTGAATATCACTTTGGACAAAACCTTCAAGATGTTTCTCAATGGAAATATTCAAGCATACCAAACCCAGGTGATTCTGTGATGAATTTCTGACATCCACATCACCCAGATTCAACACATATCATTTTACTGTGTTTACTATATCTAATCTTCTTTGTTTTTCTTAAATGAAATAATTTAAAGCAAATCCCAGCCATTTCATTTTAATTCTATACTAATGCATTAGGCATTTCTCAAAAACATGGGTAATTTCTTTCATAACCAAAAGGCCATTATGGTATGTCCTTATAAGAAGACTTGGATTACAGAATCAAATCTTCATCTCTTTTGAAGTAGGTGAGTTTAACCTGTTTTTCTTGTTGCTCTCAATATGTATTTGCACATGTTGAGGTCAAATTATTTCTTTGTTTTTGTTTTTGCTTTTGTTTTTGGCTAATTTTTCTGCTGTTAGTTTTCCCCCCAGTCTTATGTTACAGAGACAGTTTCTCTTCTTTTGGTTATAGTAGTTACACATTCTCTTTTAGAAATTATGTATGGCCACTCTTGGACCTTAACATCAACATTTAACTTTTCATTCCCCAAAAGCCTAAATCTATGCTGCCCTCTCTATGCACTCAAAGAAACAAAAACTTTCATCTCCTTTGACTTTTGTTCTCTTGCCTTGGCCCTCTAGCTCTCATGCTATTTTTTCCCTGAAATTTTCAGTTTTTTATTAAATATATAAAGATACAATTTAGCAATTATTATAGTAGTGCTACTCCTATATTCTCTCATGTGTCTGTCGGCTTGCCACGGCATGGGACTTGTGTGTTTCTTTGACCCTGAAAGCTATGCCACCAGTATTTCAGATATCGGAAGGGCCACCCTTGGCAGACAGGCTTGAGCTGAACTTCTAAGTTAATGAACTTCTAAGTTAATTCCCTTAATGATGGGAATAGAATAAAACTTTCAGAAGCTCCTTTTGCTGATGTGGCTGACTCTAAATGAGAAGAAACATTGTCATTGCCATAAAAGACACAGAGTGATTTTAGAAAGATGAGACTAAGACAGACTAGAGTAAGAACCCGGCAGCCCACTCCCCCAAAATGGAAAACCCTGTGAATAGCATAAAAGCACTGTCAAAAATAGTGCTGGAAAATGAGCCTCCCAGGGTAGAAGGCATTCAAGAAAGGACTACAGAAGAGTTGCCTCCTCAAAGTAGACCTTAATGATGGGAATAGAGTAAAACTTTCAGAAGCTCCTTTTGCTGATGTGGCTGACTCTAAATGAGAAGAAACATAGTGGCTGCAACAACAGGCGCAAACATAAAAAGATCATATGCATCACACGGTGTTGGGTAATGTTTTGTTCTGCTGTACTTAGGATTGCTATGGGTTGAATCCTACTTGAAGGCACCTAACAACAACCACAACAACAACACACTTTATTAGGTCTCTGTTGGCCTACATTTGGGTGACTTCCTAAATTAACCAGCATCCTCCATTTTCTTTGTAAGATGCACAAATGGGTGCCCATGGCAAAAGTTGCTCTGTCACATCCCTCAGCTTGTCTGCTCCCTCTAAGAACAATGGAAGCGTAGGAAACATCAGTTATCTTTGTTCTCAAAACTGACTACACTAAGTGTAAATTATGTGGTTTAATTAAACATTAAACAAATCAATGCAATATGAGTTGCAAAAGCAAAGGGAGTCATTGCCATTAAAGACACAGAGTGATTTTAGAAAGGTGAGTAACAAAAATGCTACCCACTTCAATGTAGGCAAGACACACATATTGTTGTTGTTCTTAGGTACCATTGAGTCAGGTCCGACTCACAGTGACCCTATGTACGACAGGTGAAACACTCCCCAACACCATACCAATCCTGGCGCTATTGTCGGTGCTTCTCTGCTATTCATAGGGTTTTCAATGGCTGATTGTTTTGAAAGTGGGCTGCCGGGTCCTCCTCCCTAGCCTGCAGCACCTGGTGTTCCCAGGAGGTCTCCCATCCAAGGACTAACCAGGCTGACCCTGCTTAGCTTCTGAGATCAGGTGGTATTGGATGCCAGGGTGGTATGGCTGTAAACAAGACAGCCATAACAGAATAAAAGCATTTGTTAACTATTTGAAAGACCCAACATGAGTGTCTCCCATCAAATTAGTTTCTCATTCCAATGAAAAGAAATTAAAGTAATATCAAACACAATGACATGAAGTAGGGAGAGTGTATAAGAATCATCCAGAACGCCACTCAGCCTGGGCAGACTGAAATGAGTAAGTCTCAGGTCCACCTCATCCAAGAGTGAGGCATTTTTAGATAGACATTTTAAGTGAAAAAATTATTTAACTAAGAATATAACCTGAAGTAGTGATACATCATTGTTACCCCCTTTTCCTTGTTGTTGTTGTTGTTGGGTGCCATCGAGTCAGTATCCGACTCATGGTGACCCTCATTGGGTTTTCAATGGCTGACTGTTTCGGGATTGCCTTAGGAGTGGATTGCCAGGTCCTTTTCCCATTTTGGGGGTGCTGGGAATTGAACTCGGGACCTCAGAGACTGCAGAGAAGCGCTCTACCAACTGAGCTAAATCCCAGCCCCCCTTCCTTATAGATCTTCAATTTGCAGATAGGAGGGCTTCCACTGGGCTATCTTTTCTCTTACTGTTTGTACTGAATATGTATTACACATTTCTTCACCCTCCATCATTTCCTTTCCCTCACTGCATCTCATCTTTCACTGTTTTTTTAGGTTCTGGAGGTGGTGAGTTCTCTAGGACCTTGTAAGTCAGACAAATGTCCTTTCCTCACCTCGTTTTTCACCTGTGACATAGTTCAGTGTGAAATTCTGGGCTCAAAGCAATCTTCCCTAAGTATTTTGTAAATAATATTCTTATAACCTCTGGCATTAGAGATGAAAATGGAAAATTTGATGTCAGTTCAATTACTACTTTTTCGTTGATTTATCGTTCTTAACTTACAACTTTTTTTTTGCAAGTTTTTCTTCTTCCTCGAGGGCCTGAAGGTTCACTATTTGTTTCTACGTGTGAATTTCTTTTATCTTTTTGCAGTACTTGGAGGTTGAACACACGGCCTTGCATATCCTTTGAGCAAGTGCTCTCCCACGGAGCTGCACTTCCAGCCTCTTTTTTATTTTGAGTCAGGATCTTGCTAAGGCTGCCCCTGGCCTCAAACTCACGATCCTCCTGCCTCTGCCTCCCCAGTCACTGGGATGATAGGCCATGCCACCATCTGGCATACTGAGGGAAATTTTTAAAATATTCCTTGTCACTCATTAAGTCTTTTCAACCTTGATGTTTGTTAGGTGGTCGATTTTATTTCATTGTAGGAAACCCACTCCATTATTATTCAAAGGATTGCTCTCCATCTTTCTCTTTATGTTCTTCCTTCCTTCTGTCCAGAAAGTCTTGCAGATGAGATTTACAGTTTCTGAATCCGTGCTACATACTGCTTATATTTTCTTTTGTATTTTCAATTTCTTTTCTTTTCTTTTCTCTCTCTTTTTTTTATTTTTATTTTTTTATTTTATTTTTTATTTTGTGGTACCGGGGGTTAAACCCAGGCCCTCACACTTGCAAGTTTTGCAAGTGCTGGACCACTGAGCTGTACCCTCAGCCCATTTTTTAATTTTTTGAGACAGGGTCTCGCTAAATTGT
>VMDO01039639.1:0-12545 GCA_007922755.1 Pedetes capensis
GGTTAGTGCTAGGGTTTCTGCTTGGGTTAGGGTTATGTTAAGGCATTCAGCTAGGGTTACGGTTAGGATTATGGTTAGGGTTTCTCCTAGTGTAAGTAGTACAGTTAGGGTTAGGGTTAGGTTTAGTGTATGGTTTCGCCTAGAGTGAAGGTTAGTGTTATGCTTAGGGTTAGGTTTAGGGTTAGGGTTAGGGTTAGGGTTTGCCTAGGGTTTTGGTAAGGTTTAGGGTTAGGGTTTCAGCTAGGGTTAGGGTTAGGGTAGGGTTTAGTGTTTCAGCTAGGTTTTGGGTTCGGGTTAGGGTTACAGATTTGCCTAGGGCAAGAGTGAGAGTTACGGTTAGGGTTTCACCCAGGGTTAGGGTTAGGGTTAGGGTTATGTTTCCTCCTAGGTTTACACTTTGGGTTAATTTTAGGGTATTGCCTAGGGTTAGGGTTAGATTAGGGTTAGGGTTTTGCCTAGGTTTAGGGTTAGAGTTATGGTTAGGTTTTCACCTAGGGTTAGTTTTCGGGTTAGGCTTAGGTTTTTGGCTAGGGTTACGGTAGGTTTAGGGTTAGGTTTTAGCCTAAGGTTAGGGTTAGCGTTAGGGTTAGGGTTAGGGTATCCCATAAGGTTAGTGTTAGATGTAGTGTTAGGGTTTTGCCTAGGGTTAGAGTTAGGGTTTCTCCTAGGGTTAGGGTTAGGATTTGAGCTAGGTTTAGGGTTAGTGTTAGGGTTATGGTTTCTCCTAAGTTTAGGGTTAGGGTTCTTCCTAGGATTAGGGTTCGGTTTAGTGTTAGCGTTTTGGCTAGGGTTAGATTTGGTTCAGCATTACAGCTAGTGTTACGGTTAGGTTTAGGGTTTTGCCTACTGTTAGGCTTAATATTAGGGTTTGTTTTTCACCTAGGTTTAGGGTTAGGGTTAGGGTTAGGGTAAGTGTTAGTGTTAGTGTTAGGGTTAGGGCTATGATTTTGGCTAGGGGTAAACTTAGGCTTAGGGTTAGGATTTCACCTAAGTTTAGGGAGAGGTTTAGTGCTAGGGTTTCTGCTTGGGTTAGGGTTATGTTAAGGCATTCAGCTAGGATTACGGTTAGGATTATTGTTAGGGTTTCTCCTAGTGTAAGTGGTACAGTTAGGTTAGGGTTATGTTTAGTGTATTTTTTCGCCTAGAGTGAATGTTAGGGTTATGCTTAGGGTTAGGGTTAAGGTTAGGGTTAGCGTTTTGCCTAGGGTTAGGGTAAGGTTTAGGGTTAGGGTTTCAGCTAGGGTTAGGGTTAGTGTAGGGTTTAGGATTTCAGACAAATTTTGGGTTAGTGTTAGGTTTACAGATTTTCCTAGGGCAAGAGTGACAGTTACGCTTAGGTTTTCAACCAGGGTTAGGGTTAGGGTTTGGGTATGTTTTTTCATAGAGTTACGGTTTGGGTTAATTTTAGGGTTTTGCCTAGGGTTAGGTTTAGAATTACGGTTAGCATTTTGCCTAGGTTTAGGTTTCGAGTTAGGATTAGGTTTTCACCTTGGGTTTGTATTAAAGTTAGGTTTAGGTATTTGGCTAGAGTTAGGGTAGGTTTAGGGTTAGGTTTTAGCCTAATGTTAGGGTTAGGGTTAGGGTTAGTGTTAGGATTTCCCATAGGGTTAGTGTTAGGGGTAGGGTTAGAGTTTTGCCTAGGGTTAGGGTTAGGGTTTCTCCTAGGGTTAGGTTTTGGATTTGAGCTAAGTTTAGGTTTAGTGTTATGGTTATAGTTTCGCCTACGTTTAGATTTAGGGTTCTTCCTACGATTAGGGTTAGATTTAGTGTTAGGGTTCTGGCTAGGGTTAGATTTGGTTCAGCATTACAGCAAGGGTTGGGTTTAGGGTTAGGGTTTTGCCTACTGTTAGGGTTAGAGTTAGAGTTAATTTTTCACCTAGGGTTATGGTTAGGGTAAGTGTTAGGGTTAATGTTAGGATTAGGGCTATGTTTTTGCCTACGGGTAGGCTTAGGTTAAGGTTAGGATTTCACCTATGTTTAAGGAGAGAGTTAGTGCTAGGGTTTCTGCTTGGGTTAGGGTTATGTTAAGGCATTCAGCTAGGGTTACGGTTAGGATTATGGTTAGGGTTTCTCCTAGTGTTAGTGGTACACTTAGGGTTAGGGTTAGGTTTAGTGGATGGTTTCGCCTAAAGTGAAGTTTAGGGTTATGCTTAGGGTTAGGGTTAGGGTTAGGGTTAGGGTTTTGCCTAGGGTTAGGGTAAGGTTTAGGGTTAGGTTTTCAGCTAGGTTTAGGGTTAGGGTAGGGTTTAGGATTTCAGCTAGGTTTTGGTTCGGGTTAGGTTTACAGATTTTCCTAGGGCAAGAGTGAGAGTTACGCTTAGGGTTTCACCTAGGGTTAGGGTTAGGGGTAGGGTTATGTTTTCTCCTAGGTTTACAGTTTGGGTTATGTTTAGGGTTTTGCCTAGGGTTGTGGTTAGAATTAGGGTTAGGGTTTTGCCTAGGTTTAGGTTTCGAGTTAGGGTTAGGTTTTCACCTAGGGTTAGTTTTAGGGTTAGGATTGGATTTTTGTCTAGGGTTATTTTTTAGCCTAAGGTTAGGGTTAGGGTTAGGGTTAGGGTTGTCCATAGGTTTAGTGTTAAAGGTAGGGTTAGGGTTTTGCCTAGGGTTAGGGTTAGGGTTTCTCCTAGGTGTAGTGTTAGGTTTTGAGCTAGGTTTAGGGTTAGTGTTAGGGTTATGCTTTCGCCTACGTTTAGGTTTAGGGTTCTTCCTAGGATTAGGGTTGGGTTTATTGTTAGGGTTTTGGCTAGGGTTAGATTTGTTTCAGCATTACAACTAGGGTTAAGGTTAGGTTTATCGTTTTGCCTACAGTTAGGATTAGGGTTTGTGTTAGTTTTTCACCTAGCGTTAGGGTAAGGGTTAGGGTTAGGGAAAGTGTTTGGTTTAGTCTTAGGGTTAGGGCTATGTTTTTGGCTATGGGTAGGCTTAGGTTTAGGGTTAGGATTACCCCTACGTTTAGGGAGAGATTTAGTGCTAGGGTTTCTGCTTGGGTTAGGGTTATGTTAAGACATTCAGCTAGGGTTACGGTTAGGATTATGGTTAGCGTTTCTCCTAGTGTAAGTGGTACAGTTAGGGTTAGGGTTAGGTTTCGTGTATGGTTTCGCCTAGAGTGAAGGTTAGAGTTAGGCTTAGGTTTAGGTTTAGGTTTAGGGTTAGTGTTAGGGTTTTGCCTAAGGTTAGGGTAAGGTTTAGGTTTAGGGTTTCAGCTAGGGTTATGGTTAGGGTAGAGTTTAGGGTTTCAGCTAGGTTTTGGTTTAGGGTATGGTTACAGATTTGCCTAGGGCAAGAGTGAGAGTTACGGTTAGGGTTTCACCCAGGGTTTGCATGAGGGTTAGGGTTATGTTTTCTCCTAGGTTTACAGTTTGGGTTAATTTTAGGGTTTTGCCTAGGGTTGGTGTTAGAATAAGGGTTAGGGATTTGCCTAGGTTTAGGGTTAGAATTAGGGTTAGGTTTATGTTTTTGGCTAGGGTTAGGGTAGGTTTAGGGTTAGGTTTTAGCCTAAGGTTAGGGTTAGGGTTAGGGTTGGGGTTTCACATAGGGTTAGTGTTAGGGGTAGGTTTAGGGTTTTGCCTAGGGTTATGGTTAGGATTTCTCCTAGGGTTAGGGTTAGGATTTGAGCTATGTTTAGGGTAACTGTTAGGGTTATGGTTTCGCCTACGTTTAGGGTTAGGGTTCTTCCTAGGATTAGGGTTATGTTTAGTGTTAGGGTTTTGGCTAGAGTTAGATTTGTTTCAGCATTACTGCTAGGGTTACGGATAGGTTTAGGGTTTTGCCTACTCTTAGGGAGGGTAAGGGTTAGTTTTTCACCTAGGGTTAGGGTTAGGGTTATGGTTAGTGTAAGTGTTAGGGTTAGTGTTAGGGTTAGGGCTATGTTTTTGGCTAGGGGTAGGCTTAGTTTTAGGGTTAGGATTTCACCTAAGTTAAGGGAGAGGGTTAGTGCTAGGGTTTCTGCTTGGGTTAGGGTTATGGTAAGGCATTCAGCTAGGGTTACGATTAGGATTATGGTTAGGGTGTCTACTAGTGTAAGTGGTACAGTTAGGGTTAGGGTTAGTTTTAGTGTATGGTTTCACCTAGAGTGTAGGCTATGGTCATTCTTAGGGTTATGTTTAGGGTTAGGGTTAGTGTTTTGCCTACGGTTAGGGTAAAGTTTAGGGTTAGGCTTTCAGCAGGGGTTAGGGTTAGGGTAGGGTTTAGGGTTTAAGCTAGGTTTTGGGTTAGGTTTAGGGTTACAGATATGCCTAGGGCAAGAGTGAGAGTTACGCTTAGGATTTCACCAAGGGTTAGGGTTAGGGTTAGGGTTATGTTTTCTCCTAGGTTTACAGTTGGGTATAATTTTAGGGTTTTGACTAGGGAAAGGGTTAGAATTAGGGTTAGGGTTTTCACTAGGTTTAGGGTTCGAGATAGGGTTAGGTTTTCCCCTAGGGTTAGTTTTATGGTTAGGGTTAGGTTTTTGGCTAGGGTTAGGGTAGGTTTTGGGTTAGGTTTTAGCCTAAGGGTAGGGTTAGGGTTAGGGTTAGGGTTTCCCATATGGTTAGTATTAGGGGTAGGGTTAGGGTTTTTCCTAGGGTTAGGGTTAGGGTTTCTCCTAGGGTTAGGGTTAGGATTTGAGCTAGTTTTAGGGTTAGTGTTAGGGTTATCGTTTCGCCTACGTTTAGGGTTAGGGTTCTTCCTAGGATTAAGGTAAGCTTTAGTGTTAGGATTTTGGCTAGGGTTAGATTTGGTTCAGCATTACAGCTAGGGTTAGGGTTAGGCTTAGGGTTTTGCGTACTGTTGGGGTTTTGGTTAGATTTAGTTTTTCACCTAGGTTTAGGGTTAGGGTTAGGGTTAGGGTAAGTGTTAGAGTTAGTGTTAGGATTAAGGCTATGTTTTTGGCTAGGGGTAGGCTTAGGTTTAGGGTTAGGATTTCACCTATGTTTAGGGAGAGGGTTAGTGCTAGGGTTTCTGCTTGTGTTAGGTTTATGTTAAGGCATTCAGCTAGGGTTACGTTTAGGATTATGGTTAGGGTTTCTCCTAGTGTAAGTGGTACATTTAGGGTTAGGGTTAGGTTTAGTGTATGGTTTCGCCTAGAGTGAATGTTAGGGATATGCTTAGGCTTAGGGTTAGGGATAGAATTTTGCCTAGGGTTGGGGTAAAGTTTAGTGTTAATGTTATAGCCCGGGTTATGGTTAGGGTAGGTTTTAGGCTTTCAGCTAGGTCTTGGGTTAGGGTTCGGGTTAAAGATTTGCGTAGGGCAAGAGTGAGACTTACGCGTAGAGTTTCACCCAGGGTTAGGTTTAGGGTTAGGGTTTTATTTTCTCCTAGGTTTACAGTTTTGGTTAATTTTTGGGTTTTGCTTAGGGTTGGGTTTAGAATTAGGGTTAACTTTTTGCCTAGGTTTAGGGTTAGAGTTAGGTTTAGGTTTTCACCTAGGGTTAGTTTTAGGGTTAGGTTTAGGTTTTTGGCTAGGGTTAGGGTGGGTTTAGGGTTAGGTTTTAGCCTTAGGTTAGTGTTAGGGTTAGGGTTAGGGTTTCCCATAGGGTTAATGTTAGTGTTAGGGTTAGGGTTTTGCCTAGGATAGGGTTAGGGTTTCTCCTAGGGTTAGGTTTAGGGTAGGGTTTGAGTTTTCAGCTAGGTTTTGGTTTAGGGTTGGGGTTACATATTTGCCTAGGGCAAGAGTGAGAGTTACGGTTAGGGTTACACCCAGGGTTAGGGTTAGGGTTAGGGTTATGTTTTCTCCTAGGTTTACAGTTTGGGTTAATTTTAGGTTTCTGCCTAGGGTTAGGGATAGAATTATGGTTAGGGTTTTGCCTAGGTTTAGGGTTCGAGTTAGGGTTAGGTTTTCACCTAGGGTTAGTTTTAGGGTTAGGGTTAGGTTTTTGGCTAGGTTTAGGGTAGGTTTAGGTTTAGAATTTAGCCTAAGGTTAGAGTTAGGGTTAGGGTTAGTGTCAGGGTTAGGGTTTCCCATAGGGTTAGTATTAGGGGTAGGGTTAAGGTTTTGACTAGGGTTAAGTTTAGTTTTTCTCCTATGGTTAGGGTTAGGGTTTGAGCTAGGTTTAGTGTTAGTGTTAGTTTCATGGTTTCGCCTACGTTTAGGGTTAGGGTTTTTCCAACATTAGGGTAAGGTTTAGTGTTACCGTTTTGGCTAGGGTTAGATTTGATTCAGGTTACAGCTAATTTTAGGGTTAGTTTTAGGGTTTTGCCTACTGTTAGGGTTAGGGTTAGTGTTAGTTTATCACCTAGGGTTAGGGTTAGGGTTAGGGTAAGTGTTAGGGTTAGTGTTAGGGTTAGATCTATGTTTTTGGCTAGGGATAGGCTTAGGTTTAGGGTTAGGGTTTCACCTAGTTAAGGGACAGGGTTAGTGCTAGGGTTTCTGCTTGGGTTAGGGTTATGTTAAGGCATTCAGCTAGGGTTACAGTTAGGATTATGTTTAGGGTTTCTCCTAGTGTAAATAGTACAGTTAGGGTTAGGGTTATGTTTAGTGTATGGTTTCGCCTAGAGGGAAGTTTAGGGTTATGCTTAGGGTTAGGGTTAGGGTTAGGGTTAGGGTTTTGCCTAGGGTTCGGGTCAGCTTTAGGGTTAGAATTTCAGCTAGGGTTAGGTTTAGGGTAGGGTTGAAGGTTTCAGCTAGGTTTTGGGGTAGGGTTATTTTTACAGATTTGCCGTTAAGGTTTCACCCAGGGTTAGGGTTAGGGTTAGGGTTATGTTTTCTCCTAGGTTTACAGTTTGGGTTAATTGTAGGGTTTTGATTAGGGTTAGGTTTAGAATTAGGGTTAGGGTTTTCCCTAGGTTTAGGTTTAGAGTTAGGGTTAGATTAGGGTTAGGGTTAGGGTTTTGCCTGGGGTTAGGGTAAAGTTTATGTTTAGGGTTTCAGCTAGGGTTAGGCTTAGGGTAGGGTTTAGGGTTTCAGCTTGTTTTTGGGTTAGGGTTAGGGTTACATATTTGCCTAGGGCAAGAGTGAGAGTTACGGTTAGGGTTTCACCCACGGTTAGGGTTAGGGTTAGGCTTATGTTTTCTCCTATGTTTACAGTTTGGCTTAATTTTAGGGTTTTGCCTAGGGTTAGGGTTAGAATTAGGGTTATGGTTTTGCCTAGGTTTAGGGGTAGAGTTAGGGTTAGGTTAGCGTTAGGATTAGAGTTACGGTTAGGGTTTTGCCTAGGGTTAGTTTAAGGTTTAGGTTTAGGGTTTCAGCAAGGTTTAGGGTTAGGGTAGGGTTTAGGGTTTCAGCTAGGTTTTTGGTTAGGATTAGTTTTACAGATTTGCCTAGGGCAAGAGTGAGAGTTAACGTTAGGGTTTCACCCAGGGTTAAGCTTATGTTTAGGGTTATGTTTTCTCCAAGTTTTACAGTTTGGTTTAATTTTAGGGTTTTGCCTAGGGTTAGGGTTAGTGTTAGAGTTAGGGTTATGCCTAGGATTAGGGTTACAGTTAGAGTTAGGTTTTCACCTACGGTTAGTTTTAGCGTTAGGGTTAGTTTCTTGGCTATGCTTAGGGTACGTTTAGAGTTATGTTTTAGCCTAAGGTTAGAGTTAGGGTTATGGTTAGGGTTAGGGTTTCCCATAGGTTTAGTGTTAGGGGTAGGTTTAACGTTTTGACTAGGGTTTGGGTTAGGGTTTCTCCTAGGGTTAGGGTTAGGGTTTGAGCTAGGTTTAGGGTTAGTGATAGGGTTATGGTTTCACCTACGTTTATGGTTAGGGTTTTTCCTAGGGTTAGGGTTAGGTTCAGTATTACGGTTTTGGCTAGGGTTAGATTTGGTTCAGCATTACAGCTAGGGTTAGGGTTAGGTTTAGGGTTTTGCCTACTGTTAGGTTTAGGGTTAGGGTTAGTTTTTCACCTAGGGTTAGGGTTAGGTTTTTGCCTAGTGTTAGGGTAAGTTTTAGGGTTAGGGTTTTAGCTATTGTTAGCGTTAGGGTAGGGTTGAGGGTTTCAGCTAGGTTTTGGGTTAGGGTTAGGTTACAGATATGCCTTGGGCAAGAGTGAGAGTTACGGTTAGGGTTTCACCCAGGGTTAGGGTTAGGGTTAGGTTATGTTTTCTCCTAGGTTTACAGTTTGGGTTAATTTTAGGGCTTTGCCTAGGGTTAGGGTTAGAATTATGGTTAGGGTTTTGCCTAGGTTTAGGGTTAGAGTTAGGGTTAGGTTTTCACCTAGGGTTAGTTTTAGGGTTAGGTTTAGATTTTTAGCTAGGCTTAGGGTAGGTTTATGTTTAGGATTTAGCCTAAGGTTAGAGTTAGGGTTAGGGTAGGGTTAGGGTTAGGGTTTCCCATAGGGTTAGTGTTAGGGGTAGGGTTAAGGTTTTGCCTAGGGTTTGGTTTATGGTTTCTCCTAGGGTTAGGGTTAGGGTTTGAGCTAGGTTTAGGGTTAATGATATTGTTATGGTTTCGCCTACATTTAGGGTTAGGGTTTTTCCTAGGATTAGCGTTAGGTTTAGTGTTAGGGGTTTGGCTCAGGTTAGATTTGTTTCAGCGTTACAGCTAGGGTTAGGGTTAGGCTTAGGGTTTTGCCTACTGTTATTGTTAAGGTTAGTGTTAGTTTTTCACCTAGGGTTAGGGTAAGGGTAAGTGTTAGGATTAGGGTTAGGTTTAGGGCTATGTTTTGGCTAGGGGTAGGCTTAGGTTTAGGGTTAGGATTTCACCTAAGTTAAGGGAGAGTGTTAGTGCTAGGGTTTCTGCTTGGGTTAGGGTTATGGTAAGGCATTCAGCTAGGATTAGGGTTAGGATTATTTTTTGGGCTTCTCCTAGTGCAAGTAGTACAGTTAGGGTTAGGGTTAGGTTTAGTGTATGGTTTCGCCTAGAGTGAAGTTTAAGTTTATGCTTAGGGTTAGGGTTAGGTTTAGGTTTAGGGTTTTGATTAGGGTTAGGGTAAGGTTTAGGTTTAGGGTTTCAGCTAGGGATAGGGTTAGGGTAGGGTTGAGGGTTTCAGCTAGGTTTTGGGTTAGGGTTAGGGTTACAGATTTGCCTAGGGCAAGAATGAGTGTTACGGTTAGGGTTTCACCCAGGGTTAGCATTAGGGTTAGGGTGATGTTTTCTCCAAGGTTTACAGTTTGTGCTAATTTTAGGGTTTTGCCTAGTGTTAGGGTTAGAATTAGGGTTAGGGTTTTGTCTAGGTTTAGTGTTAGAGTTAGGTTTAGGTTAGTGTTAGGGTTTGGGTTAGGGTTAGGGTTTTGCCTAGGGTTAGGGTAAGGTTTAGTGTTAGGGTTTCAGCCAGGGTTAGGGTTAGGGTAAGGTTTTGGGTTTCACCTAGGTTTTGGCTTAGGGTTAGTGATACAGATTTGCCTAGGGCAAGAGTGAGAGTTAACGTTAGGGTTTCACCCAGAGTTAGGGTTAGGGTTAGGGCTATGTTTTCCCCTGGGTTTACAATTTGGGTTAATTTTAGGGTTTTTCCTAGGTTTAAGGTTAGAAAAAGGGTTAGGGTTTTGCCTAGGTTTGGGTTAGAATTAGGGTTAGGTTTTCACCTAGGGTTAGTTTTAGGGTTAGCGTTAGGTTTTTGGCTAGGGTTAGGGTAGGTTTAGGGGTAGGTTTTAGCCGAAGGTCAGAGTTAGGTTTAGGGTTGGTTTAGGGTTAAGTTTTCCCATAGGGTTAGTGTTAGGGGTAGGGTTAGGGTTTGCCTAGGGTTAGGGTTAGGGTTTCTCCTAGGGTTAGGGTGAGGGTTTGAGGTAGGTTTAGGGTTAGTGTTAGGGTTATGGTTTCGCTTACGTTTAGGTTTAGGGTTTTTCCTAGGATTAGAGTTAGGTTTATTTTTAGGGTTTTGGCTCGAGTTAGATTTGGTTCAGCATTACAGCTACGGTTAGGGTTAAGTTTAGGGTTTTGCCTACTGTAAGGGTTAGGGTTAGTGTTAGTTTTTCACCTAGGGTTAGGGTTAGGCTTATTGTTAGGTTATGTGTTAGGGTTAGTGTTAGGGTTAGGGCTATGATTTTGGCTAGGGGTAGGCTTAGGTTTAAGGTTAGGATTTCACCTAAGTTAAGGGAGATCGTTAGTGCTAGGGTTTCTGCTTGGGTTAGGGTTATGTTAAGGCATTCAGCTAGGGTTACGGTTAGGATTATGGTTAGGGTTTATCCTAGTGTAAGTAGTATAGATAGGGTTAGGGTTAGGTTTATTGTATGGTTTCGCCTAGAGTGAAGGTTAGGGTTATGCTTAGGGTTAGGGTTAGGGTTAGGGTTTCAGCTAGGGATAGGGTTAGTGTAGGGTTTAGGGTTTCAGCTAGGTTTTGGGTTATGGTTAGGATTACAGATTCGCCTAGGGCAAGAGTGAGAGTTACGTGTAGAGTTTCACCCACCGTTAGGGTTAGGGTTAGGGTTATGTTTTCTCCTAGGTTTACAGTTTGGGTGAGTTTTAGGGTTTTGCCTAGGGTTAGGGTTAGAATTAGGGTTAGGGTTTGCCTAGGTTTAGGGTTAGAGTTAGGGTTAGGTTTTCACCACGGTTAGTTTTAGGGTTAGGGTTAGGATTTTGCCTAGGGTTAGGGTAGGTTTAGGGTTAGGTTTTAGCCTAAGGTTAGAGGTAGTGGTAGTGTTAGGGTTAGGGATTCCCATAGGGTTAGTGTTAGGGGTAGGGATAGGGTTTTGCCTAGGGTTAGGGTTAGGGTTTCTCCTAGGGTTAGGGTTAGGGTTGAGCTAGGTTTAGGGTTAGTGATAGGGTTATGCTTTCGCCTACGTTTAGGTTTAGGGTTTTTCGTAGGATTAGGGTTAGGTTTAGTGTTAGGGTTTTGGCTCGGATTAGATTTGGTTCAGCATGACAGCTAGGGTTAGGGTTAGGTTTAGGGTTTTGCCTACTGTTAGGGTTAGGTTTAGGGTTAGTTTTTCACCTAGGGTTAGGGTTAGGGTTATGGTTAGTGTAAGTGGCAGGGTTAGTGTTAGGGTTAGGGCTATGTTTTTGGCTAGGGGTAGGCTTAGGTTTAGGGTTAGGATTTCACCTAAGTTAAGGGAGAGGGTTAGTGCTAGGGTTTCTGCTTGGGTTAGGGTTATGTTAAGGTATTCAGCTAATGTTACGGTTAGGAGTATTGTTAGTGCTTCTCCTAGTGTAAGTAGTACAGTTAGGGTTAGGGTTAGGCTTAGTGTATGGTTTCGCCTAGAGTGAATTTTAAGGTTATGCTTAGGGTTGTGGTTAGGTTTAGGGTTAGGGTTATGCCTAGGGTAAGGGTAAGCTTTAGGGTTAGGGTTTCAGCTAGGGTTAGTGTTAGGGTAGGTTTGAGGGTTTCAGCTAGGTTTTGGGTTAGGGTTAGGGTTACAGATTTGCCTAGGGCAAGAGTGAGAGGTATGGTTAGGGTTTCACCCAGGGTTAGGGTTAGGGTTATGTTTTCTCCTAGGTTTACCGTTTGGGTGAATTTTAGGGATTTGCCTAGGGTTAGGGTTAGAATTAGGCTTTGGGTTTTGCCTAGGTTTAGAGTTAGAGTTAGGGTTATGTTTTCACCACGGTTAGTTTTAGGGTTAGAGTTTGGATTTTGCCTAGGGTTAGGGTAGGTTTAGGGTTAGGTTTTAGCCGAAGGTTAGAGGTAGTGGTAGTGTTAGGGTTAGGGATTCCCATAGGGTTAGTGTTCGGGGTAGGGATAGGGGTTTGCCTAGGGTTAGGGTTAGGGTTTCTCCTAGGGTTAGGGTTAGGGTTTGAGCTAGGTTTAGGGTTAGTGTTAGGGTTATGCTTTCGCCTACGTTTAGTGTTAGGGTTTTTCGTAGGATTAGGGTTAGGTTTATTGTTAAGGTTTTGGCTCGGGTTAGATTTGGTTCAGCATTACAGCTATGGTTAGGTTTAGGTTTAAGGTTTTGCCTACTGTTAGGGTTAGGGTTAGTGTTAGTTTTTCACCTAGGGTAAGGGTTAAGGTGAAAGTAAGGGTAAGTGTTAGGGTTAGTGTTAGGGTTAGGGCTATGTTTTTGGCTAGGGGTAGGCTTAGGTTTAGGGTTAGGATTTCACCTAAGTTAAGGGAGAGGGTTAGTGCTAGGGTTTCTTCTTGGGTTAGAGTTATGTTAAGGTATTCAGCTAATGTTACGTTTAGGAGTATTGTTAGTGCTTCTCCTAGTGTAAGTAGTACAGTTAGGGTTAGGGTTAGGTTTAGTGTATGGTTTCGCCTAGAGTGAGGTATAAGCTTATGCTTAGGGTTATGGTTAGGTTTAGGGTTAGGGTTATGCCTAGGGTTAGGGTAAGCTTTAGGGTTAGGATTTCAGCTAGGGTTAGGGTTAGGTTTGGTTGAGGGTTTCAACTAGGTTTTGGGTAAGGGTTAGAATTACAGATTTGACTAGGGCAAGAGTGAGAGTTACGGTTAGGGTTTCACCCAGGGTTAGGGTTAGGGTTAGTGTTATGTTTTCTCCTAGGTTTACAATTTGTGTTAATTTTAGGGTTTTGCCTAGGGTTAGGGTTAGAATTAGGGTTAGGGTTTTCCCAAGGTTTAGAGTTACAGTTAAGGGTAAGTTTTCACCTGGGTTTAGTTTTAGGGATAGGGTTATGTTTTTGGCTGGGGTTAGGGTAGGTTTAGGGTTAGGTTTTAGCCTAAGGTTAGAGTTAGGGTTAGGGTTAGTGTTAGGGTTTCCCATAGGGTTAGTGTTAGAGGTAGTTTTAGGGTTTTGCCTAGGGTTAGGTTTAGGGTTTCTCCTA
>VMDO01039640.1:0-12544 GCA_007922755.1 Pedetes capensis
AATTTTTATTTTATTTTCTGAAAAATAATTTTTTATTCAATATTTTTGTAAAAAAAGCCAAAAAGATCAACAAAAAAGAGAGATTTAAAAAGATTATAAACATAAAAATATTTAAAAAATGTTAAAGAGGTAAAATTCTTTTAAATAGAAACTGATATAATTCCAGTGAAAATGTTGTGGGCTCTCTAATTATCAAAATAATAATCTAGTCTTATAGACAAATGTAACAAATTTCTTTGGGAAAGAACTCTTTTTATCTTAGTGTTAAAAGTTCTAATGTCAGAAGAAAGTTTCAAAAAAGGCACACCTGAGTTTTTAATAAATGTCAAGTCTTTCTGAACTTTGTTCTTAGAGACACATATCTGGAATCTTGACTCTGACTTAATATATTTATTTGTAGTACCTTGCATTTGATCTTCTCACTGAAACCATTTCTTACTTTTACAATCTTTTGGTGGGAGAGATTGGGAATGAGAAAAATTCCAAACAAGTTCTTGCTAGGAAATGCTTCATCTAGACCCTTGTTTGAAAGCAGTAAATTCTTTGTAGTTCTTTTCTGTCTGTAGTTTGTTTGTTTGTTTTTGTGCTACTAGGGGACTGAACCCATGTCCTTCTACATACTTTGGAAGTACTCTACTACTGAGTTGCCCCCCAGGCCCCTTTTACGTTTGTATCTTGAGAGAATGTCTCTTAGGCTGCCTCTGGCTTTGAACTTGAATCCTCTTGCCTCCACCTCCTGAGTCAGTGTGATTACAATTTTGTACCACCATACCTGGTTTATACTTTATTTTATAAAGGTAATCTAGTTAACACTTTCAATAGTTTGCCTACTAAGCTACTCAGTGAAATCTACATATTCCTTTGGTTTATTTTTGACCATCCTTCCACAGGAAACACAATTTACCCTAATTGCATTGTTAAATAATTTTTCTCTCCCTATCCCTCCATTTTTCCTTATCAGTCTCCTTCAGGCCCTTTTATCTTTCATCTACTTTCTAGGCTCCTTGGAACCAAAACAAAATGTTTCAGGTTTTTTTTGTTCTACCTCCTTACTGATTTCTGTTTTGGGTATCAATTACTCTGTGGCCACTGTAAAATGAGTATCCTAAACAACAATCATTTCATTATCTCTCATGATTCCGTGGGTTGACCTGGTTCAGTTAGGTGGTTCTTCACCTCATTTGCACTAGAACAATGAAGAAGGTTCACTCCTTTGGCTGCTGCCTCTCATTGCCTGGTGGCTGGGACAAGTGATGCTGTAGTTGAGTCAACACCTACTTAACCTCTAGGTTCAGGGGGAAAGTGCCTCAAGAATGAGCCTTTCAGCAGAGAGGAAACAGCACTCTTAAAGGATGGGCCTGAGGTTTCCTATACATCAGTTTCACATCATTTTATTGGGTAAGCCCTCATAGGACTGGGTCACATTTATGCAAAGAGTTAAGTAAACTCGACTTCTTGATTGTTAGGTTGACAAGTTATGACGATCTTTAATCTATCAATACTCATAATCTATCAATACTCAAAAAGTCTATAATGAGATATTTCTCTTGAGTGCCAGATTTGAATATTTTACTGCCCATTTGACATATATTCTTGGGTGACTCATGTGCAGTCACTCAGGACCCCATATATAGGGGACACAGTCGGCTAAACAACCTGTTGTTGCTGTCTTAAAATTCTTAATAATTTCTAAACAAGGATCATTGTATTTTCATTTTCTACTGGGGTGTACATACTACATAGCCCATCCTGAATACTATGTTAAAGGAAACCACTTTCTTCTTCAGTGTTCCTTATCTAATTAAATGAAAATTAATCTACTCCTTAATTTCTTAAGCTTCAAGGGCATCTTTGGATTTTTAACATACTTAACTTAGACCAAGCTGAGACATCTGCATGTCTCCTAGATTTTCCAAAGAATAGTGTTCCAAATGTCGTGTTGCTTTTTAAATTCACTGAAGATGGTCTGTACTCTTCAAATGAATATTTAAAGTATTTCACTTTGGCTGTCTTTCTCCCTGTAGTCATGTGTAAGATATTAGTAAAATTTTCTGCAGCATAATCCATAAAATATAATAGGGGAAAAGCATGTATTATGATTGGTGCAAGTTTACATCCATTTGGAAGGAGTTAGACATTCAATTCTTTCCCTATTCAAACTTATTTTGGAAACTCTAAACTTCAAAACCTGAATTTAGGAACATAATTTTCTAAAATTTTGTCTGAATTTATGGATATTTTCAAGGAATAAATAACCATCATACCATCAGTGATCATGGAATTTGAGATACTGTGGATTATTTATTTGTCAAAGAAAAACATTTCTATGTGGAATTTGATACATAATACACCTGGACTAATTATTTACCTCATAGTACTTTACAAACTGCTCAGGGGGTTAAGTGAAATTGTCCCAAGGACATTGGTTTTGCTTAGACCTTAACTGACATTGTGCTTCTTGGGTCACATATGACCCCACACTACACATCCCCATGCCTAGGCAAGTGCTAGAGTGCCCTATGCCCTGTGTCCAACAGGGA
The DNA here is from genome assembly GCA_007922755.1 of Pedetes capensis. NCBI lineage: Eukaryota > Metazoa > Chordata > Mammalia > Rodentia > Pedetidae > Pedetes > Pedetes capensis. The sequence continues at coordinate 2,541 of VMDO01039640.1, forward strand.
TCTATTTTGATCCCAACGTTGTAGATAGGTGCCAGTGAGTGGGTATCCCACTCATAGTGACCCTACATAAAACAGATGAAACACAGTTGTTAGTGCTTCTTTGCTATTCATAGGGTTTTCAGTGGCTGATTGTTTTTTGGGAGTGTGTTGTCAGGTCCTTCATCCAAGCCTACAGCAACTGGTATTTCCAGGTGGTCTCCCACCCAAGTATCAACCAGGCCCAACCCTGCTTAGTGTCAAAGATCTGACAGGGGTGGATGCCACAGTGGTATGGCTGCACTAAGTATCAAATATGCAGAAACATCCTGTAGTGTCTTGAGGTGTTAATTATTATTTTTACTTTAAAAATATAAACTGGACTTTAGTAAAATTAAAGTCTTTACCCTGCGAAGGAGATACTTACTAGGATGAAAACACCAGTGAAAATCTAGAAGAAAATATCTGCATATATCCAACAAAGATTTGTTATATATCCAACAAATGACTTCTATTTAGAACATATAAAGAATTCTCCAAACTCAACAATTAGAATCCAAGTCAAAAAATGCTGTTAAAATAGGGGCAACAGTTTGAGAAGTATGTTTGACTAGATATATTATAAAGATGGCAAATAGAAACATGAAAATATGTTTAACTTTATTAGCCATCAGGAACATGCAAATCAAAATCACAATGTGATATTATTACTATATATCTGGAGTTGGGGGAGACTATGCCATGTGGTAGAGATGATGCAGAGCAAAGGAAACTCTCATACATGGCTGATGGAAGTACAAAATTGTACTGTCTCCCTAGAATTCTTGGACATGTACTTGGTGCAAACCATTTTAGAAGATCAATTTAAACTTCTTAAAAATTTGGTCCCAATCCTTTTATTTGGCAAACATGGAAAATATTTGACATATGCAAACAGTCTTAACCTGTAGTAACTTAATGGCATCAGATCTTTATTTAGAAGAAAATGAAAGACATAAAGGATTACAATGGTTTATTTGTATAAATGGGCTGCTCAGAGAATAGAATGAAATATTTTATTTAGAAATTTGCACTGAAAGCACCCTCCCCACTCTATCACTCTCTAGCAGAAAACTAATGTTATTGTTAGGTGTCCTCAAGTCATGTCCAACTGATAGCAACCCTCATAGGGTTTTCAATGGCTGATTGTTTAGGGATTGCTTTGTGAGTGGATTGCCACATCCTTCTACTTTTGCAGTGCTGGGAGTCAAACTCAGGACCTCAGGGACTGCAGAGTGGTGCTTGCCAACTGAGCTAATTCTCAGCCCAGCAGAAAACTAATAGGTGAAGTTTAAAATATAGTTTCCCGAGGTATGAAGCACATTTTAAAATTTTTTCCACATTGGCTCCCTTGAAAGGATATAATTAAATAAAATGATTTCCTATTTCTCCAATTGCTGGATCAATTATTAATTTAGACTACAGCTACATTTTTATGACAATTATAGACTCAGATGTGTAAACAAGATAATATCTATTGTTGTTGTTGTTGTTGTTAGGTGCCGTCGAGTCGGTATCCAACTCATAGCGACCCTCTGTACAACAGGGGAAACACTATTGTCAGTGCTTCTCTGTCTCTGTTCATAGGCTATTCAATGGCAGATTGATTTTTGGGAGGGGGTTGCCAGGTCCTTCTCCCAAGCCTACAGCTTCTGGTGTTCCCAGGCAGTCTCCCATCAAGGTACTAACCAGGCCTGACCCTGCTTAGCTTCTGAGATCTGACGGGATCGGATGCCACAGGGCTACAGCTGCAGACCGGTATCTATTACTTAATCAAAATTCAATGTGCAAAGTGTGAACAAAATAACCAGAAGAAACATGACATTACTAATTACATTTCAAAGCACTGAGATTCAAAATGTTTTAAATTAACTATGTAACATAAAAGTAGAAGTAACCAGATTAAATGGAAATTAAAATGTTCTTAATGTAAAGAACTTTTCTTTTTTTTTTCTTATTTTTCTTTCTTTCTTTCTCTTTCTCTTCTTTCTTTCTTTCTTTCTTTCTTTTTTTTTTTTTTTTGAAGTACTTGGGAATTGAACCTATGGCTTCTTGCATGCTAGGCAAGTGTTCCACAACTGAACTGCACCCCCATCTCCTTTTATTATTTTTTTATTTTGGGACAAGTTCTCATTAATTTCTGTGGGATGCCTCTGGCCTTAAACTAGTGATACTTCTGCTTCACCCACCCAAGTGGCTGGGATTACAGGTGTGCACCATGGTACCTGGTAAGGAAACTTACTAAACTAAGTTTCACATATTAGTGGCAGTTATATTTAGGTCTGTGTCAACCTGGATCCTTCTATCTCTGTGCTGTGTTTTGGCACTTGTCAGTATGTGTTCACTTGTTTATGTGTCCATGTTGCAAGTGTTTGTGTTTCTATGGCTTGAATAAAAGTTTTTCCTCTGGAGTAGTTTCCTATAGTGCATTGATTCTACTATCAAATGTTCTATATTCATGCTTAATTGAAGAACCTGTTCATGCATCCATACCAGATGGCTAAAGAAAATAGCTTACTTTTGTGTGGTGATTGAACTATTCCTGTTAATTCATGAGTTTACATTTTTTTTTAATTTTAATACTGTGAAGTTCAAAAATTACGTGTTGTGTTTTTTCTTTCAGTCTTTGCTCCTCTATATTCCCCCTTTCCCTTCCCCATCAACCACACCCTCCCAGTAATCCCCACTCCCTCTCATAATTCCATGAAAATACAAAAAAGAGGGAAAATATGTCAGGGTATGATCCTTGTTTACCTTCAATGTTATTTCACATTAATTAAAATTCTTACTTTTATCTTTTTATTTTGTTCTGTAAACTCTTTAAGGAGAGGGAAGCATTAAGAATACTAATTTGATAGCTGCATAAAGAATGTATTAACTGGCATATTACTCCGTACCCCACTAACATATATAAAAATACTAATAAAAATTATCTGTTGTGTTGTTGCAGTTGTTAGGACTCATCGAGTTGGATTCCAACTTATAGCAACCCTACATACAAGAGGGGAAACACTATTGTCAGTGTTTCTCTGCTGTTCATAGGGCTTTCAATGGCGGAATAATTTTTGGGAGTGGGTTGCCGGGTCCTTCTTCTAAGCCTGCAGCACCTGGTATTCCCAGATGGTCTCCCATTCAAGTACTGACCAGGCCTGAACCAGCTTAGCTTCTGAGATCTGATGGGATCGGATGCCACAGGGCTACAGCTGCAGGCATCTGTTGTGTAGTTTTATCTAATTCTAAAACTAATTCTAATTTTAAAAATATAGCCAAATAATTGCTAGTCACAAATTTTCCAGTAAGGGGAATGCATCAAAATGAATTCTAAATTATGAAACCACTGATGGAAATGAAAATTGGAGGACAACTGTATATAAATAACTGTAAAATGTGTATCTAGTATAGAAATTCATTCTAAAGAAATACCAGAGGTTGGCAGAATAATTTATAAATAAAATGTTTACAAAAACATTTTGTGAGACAAATAAGAAATAGGAAGATAAGTCAAATATTTGAAAGAGGAAGTCAGTTAGCTTTCTATGTTTATATATTGAAAAATTATGAAGTCATTTTTAAGAACTGAAAGCAACATGAATATAGTTTTAGAATGTAAACTTTTAAGATAAATATTACATTGAATTGCAGCTCCATCACTTAATGCTTTTGACTTTCAGTAACTCAATTTAACTCTGAAAGCCTTTTTGTTGTTGTGAGATGCCCTCATGTTGTGTCCAATTCATACAATTCTGTTTTGGGATTGTCTCTGGGAGTGGGCTGCCAGGTGATTTAGCCTTTCTTCAAATCCTTAGATCCCTCACATAAACAAAAGATTGCCCGTAAAAATAAATGAGAGAAATATATAAGCTTTTAGCAATGATTGCTAGATGCTGCCAAGTAGGTTCTGACTCATAGCGACCCTATGTACAGCAAAAGGAAACTCTACCAGACACTGTGCCATGCACACAGTCCTTTTATGTTTGAGCCCATTGTTGCAGTCACTGTGTTATTTCTCATTCTGAGTCATGCTGGGGCTGGGGTTTAGCTCAGTTGGTAGAGTGCTGCTCTGTACTCTCTGAAGCTCTGGATTTGATCCCTAACACCCCAAGAAGGACCTGGCAACTCCTGAAAGAATTTCAAAACAATTAGCCATTGAAAACCCTATGAATAGCAGAGAAGCACTGACATAGTGCTATGCATGGCACAGTGTCCAGAGTGTTTCATTTTGTTGTACATAGGGTCCCTATGAGTCAGACTCAACTTGATAGCACCTAAAAACAATAAGTATTATGAAAATATAAGTAAAATACAAGTAAAATGATAGAGACATTGTAATCCAAACATTTCAAATATTTCTATTTAACAATGTGTACATGTACTTCCTTATTTTCCTTTTTTAAATATTTATTTGTTTATTATTTAACTTATTTTGTGGTACTGAGGGTTGAACCCAGGGCCTCATGCATGCATGCTAGGCAAGTGCTCTACCACAAAGCTGGACCCCAGTCCTTTTTTATTTTTTTATCTCAAAGCAGGGGCTCACAAAGTCGTGTAGGCTGCCTCTGACTTCAAACTTTCAATCCTCCTGCCTCAGCCTCTTGAGTCACTGGGTTATAGGCATGTGCCAAGTCACTTGACTTATTTCTGAGTGTATACTATTCAAATATGTTTCTATAGGCTGGAAAGGCTGAAAATCTTAGCAAAAATACTATATATAGTGTATTTAAATATATAGTATTAATTTTATTTATATAATATAGCATTATATATAATATATATTAAATCTATAAAGTGTATTTTAAGTTTAATCTTAGTAAACATACATTACTGCTGATAAAAAATAAAGGATTTTAGAATTCTTACAGGTCCTTAACATTTGAGTGGCCTCTGAACTTTACAAACATTGTGTGTATTTAAGTATAGCCCATGTTATTATAAAGTAACACATTCTCTGTATAGGAAATTTTAAAAAGATAGGTAAACAGAAAAAGAAGAATAAAATTCATTATAATTTCACTCAGTAAATGAATATGAATATATAGCTTGCTTAAAGACACTCTTGTTTAAAAATTTGAAATGTTATAGTCATTATGTACGTGTATATATAATTATGTGGTAGATAAATTATAAAACTACTTAGTACTTATTATATTTTCTCATTTAAAAAGTACCTTTTTACCTCTATTGTTTTAAAACTTTTCATTTTCCCTAAATACAGTAATCCAAGCCATTTCCACATTTAAAATTTTAGACACAATATTTTACTAATTTGTACGAGTTTTACCATTCCTATACTTCCTTTATCAAAAATATTATTACTATTTCTGATTCAGTTTGCTGTTCACTTGGTACAAGTAATATTTGATAACTATGAACTAAAAAAGGGCCAATTATTTAAACATCATTTGATATTAAAATGTAGAGGAGAACCCTTTTCTAACGTGTTTGTCAATAAATTCTGTATCTTGTTTTTAGTGCAAGCTTTTTTCTTGAGATACAATCACCTTCCCTCATAAATCCTTTAATGGAAGTATCTGTCAGATCCATTAGAGCCAGTCTTGTAAATATTTATCAAAGCTACTTTTAAAGTATGTTACTCTTTTTAACCATTACCCATAACCATTTGAAACTGTTATGGTATATTGAGTAAATAGAGAGCTCAATCTAAATGGTACATTAGTTGCCTAACAAACTGTAAAATTGCTGTCAGGATAGTAAGAATCCTGCATGCATTGGGAAAATAATACACAATTTTAATGAAACAGATACAACAGAGACCTTTTCCAAAACTTAAACTCACTTATTTAGATGTCAAATGGTTTATCAATAATATTCAAAATCATTCACAACTATAAAGTATTTTTTAAAATGATGTCCCTGAGTTATACTTTAGAGTTTGATTGATAATTACTGTTTCTTCAAATGGTCTCTCAAATTTAGCTCTTGTTGTGCGGAAAAGATGTTAGTTAATGTGATAATATTACATGCCACATTAAAAAGATAGTTAACAAAAACTTCAACATATTTCATTTTTCAAATACTCTCATTCCATCAAAGATTCAGATTTGTTCAAATTACATCAAATTATTCATGAGAAGTCTCCATTTAAATGTTAATTATTTTTCTGGGAACACACATTATTTGCTATATATAAATTGCTTTGTAATTCACGTAATTAATCTATTGCTTTTCACATACTTATAGTGGATTTCTAATGCATGACCAATTGTTATCTTCTTAACCAAAAAATCCTACTTCTGAAAATACATTTGTATCCTATGGATAGAAATGTTTCTTTCCTTTTGATTTCATACTTTACCTATTTTCTTAATCCATCGCTGTTCATTAACCATTCTTTCAATAAATCATTGTCAAGAAATTACTTTATTTGAGAATGCATGGGAAACAAAGACTCAAGATCTTTTCTCTGTGAAAATACATTTTAACAATGAAGTTATGATATGTAGTCAACAAATTCATTTTATTAATGAATGCAATAAATGTAATGAGTATTATTTTTAAAAAAGTGTATTTTATGATTTCTAATTCCATTCACCCAGGCCACTTTTTATCAATGTACCAGCATGGACAGTTTTAAAATGCCTTTTAGTAAAGCATGTTCTGTCATTTTCTAGCAGAAAAGCCAGCATGATTTCTTTCTATCTTTTCAAAGTTGTGCAGATCTTGGCAGAAGCCCACCATATTTGTCAGCTAGGAATGCTACTCAAAGAGAAGAAAAGGGCTAGACATGCATGGACATAGACATAAGAATTATATTAAAGCATTGTTTCATGAAGTATAGTATGCCTACCATTGGTGTGTGTGATTTTTGTGTGATATGTATATGTCAGGGCTTTACAGCACATGGGCCACATGTAGCCTGCTATTTTCTAAAATGACATTTCATTAGAACACAACCATAGCCATTCACTTACTTATTGTATATAGCTGCTTTTGTACTAGAACAGCAGAAGTGAGTAGTTTAGTCACATTTAATAAAGTGCCACCTACATATACATGTGATTTCAAATTACTGTTTAGAATGCAGTTAAATTTATTTAAGAATAAAAAGTGTGAACTGCAAACCTATAAATAATATGAAAATAATAATATGTAATAACAATAAATAACGTAAATAATACAAGTGGAAGATAAATAGTTATGAAATAAAATTAAGTAGCAATACCTCTCTGAAGACTTTCCACAGAGCAAATTCTCTCTATTTTATATTGTTTCAAAAGATCGGTGGCAGATACAGGCAAACCATAGAATGATGATTTGAAGATTGTAAATCTTGGCCACAGGAAATCTGGAGGTCAATCTATTCATACAGTACCTACCAAGTGTCAATACACACAAGTTAGTATTCACAAGAATACACAGAGATATTGAAGGACACACTTTTCTATAAATGAAAAGATATAAAGTTGCCAATAATATACAAAAATATTTTGTGTAATAAAATCTTTTCTGAACACACATAATTTCAGTATTATACATTTTTATAAATATCCTATGCTATATTGGCAACTGCATTCATATAGCAACATAACATTTTACAGCTATTGCTTGATGAAGTCAGAATTACCAAACTGAGATATATTTACATAGATAGAGAGTGGAAGGTAAAGTGCATGCAGGTTTTGATGAAAAGGTAAGTCTAAGTTATTTTTGACTTTGAGTCAGACTTAAATCTCAGTTTTACCCCATGAAACCATTCATAAATACTAATAAATGGCCCCGAACAAAGAAAGAGAGAAGTACTCCTATCTTGAGTCCAGTTAATGTGGCCTTTGAACACTGTTTGTCCTGTGAATCATCATTCCCTAGTGTGACTAGGGATGAGGAACAGTACTGCAGCTTAACAATTTTAGTATTCTCAGCACCTGATAATGCTGGCACTTGTTACCACTCAGAACATTTGCTGCATGTTTGCATTAGGAATCATGCATTTTTCCTGCCTTTTTTAATTTTATTTTTTAAAAGTTAACTTAAAAGAAAATGAGTTTCTTCTAGACCTCAAGGTTTATTATGAGCAAATTACTTAATAGATTTTCAAAGATACTCTAGATAATATTTCATGGAATATTAATATTTAAGCTCTTTGGAAGTAAGAATTATAGACACAGGTGCTAACAAGAAAAAATGTCAAAATATTTGACCTGCAAAACTGTATAATTTGAGATTTGGCTGATATAGTAACATTATTCTATTTGTTCTCCACTGATTGAGCCCTGTGTGTTCTGCCAACGTGTTAGAGTAAATGCATCCTTGACCCAAAATGAAATGCCTCATCTACTAGTTTAAAGGCTGTTTAAAAAATAACGACTTTGCTTTTAGCAGTCAATGTTCTCCTCTGAAATGCTCTGCTGATTCACAAAGCTGTCTGATAAATTCATGATGTCACTGCAATATCAGCCCGAATGAGGACAAAAGTATCCATTTTGAGATCAGAAAATTTACTTTATTGGCTGAAGGGGTAATCCCCTTTGATATAAAGAAAGGCATTAGAAAATCTATTAAGGCTGAGTTATATTCTGCAGCCACCATCTTTACTTGCTACAATTAGTATTTCATTTTAATTGTGCTGCTATATAATTTCTTATGAAAAGATACTTAGTCTGAACTCTGAACAAGCTTTCTTCTTCTTCTTCTTCTTTTTTTCTTTTTCTCTTCTGCAATAGGACTATTTTTTTCATGGAAAACTTTCCTCTTTTTCCCTGGGTTCTAAAGAAAGGGATAGCTTTTTTTTTTTTTTTTTACTTTATACAGTAAAGATATTTGCCTGCAGCCATAGCTCTGTGACATCCAATCCCATCAGATCTCGGAAGCTAAGCAGGGTTGGGCCTGGTTAGTACCTGGATGGGAGACCGCCTGGGAACACTAGAAGCTGTAGGCTTGGGAGAAGGACCTGGCAACCCCCTCCCAAAAATCAATCTGCCATTGAAAACCCTATGCACAGCAGAGAAGCACTGACAATAGTGTTTCCCATTGTACAGAGGGTCTCTGTGAGTCAGATACTGACTCAACAGCACCTAACAACAATAACAACAATAGTAAAGATATTAGGGTATATTTTAATTTACCCTTTACATCTACACATTTTTTGTTCTTCTTGCTATGAAAGGAAAGCAACATATGCAAAAAGCTATACTTTGCAATACTTAGCAAATTAGAGTCTGGTCATCTCATTTGTAAGACCATTTTATACAGATGATCATAGGAAGAATATTCATAAACATCTTTTCTTACAATGATAGTCTCTCCTTCTGAGAAATAGTTCATATATTTCTTTAAGATATTTTCTATTTTTCACTTTTATGAACCTATCAAGCATTGCTAAGAACTGTTCTAAATTGCCTGTCTCATTTCCTTACCATATATTTGTTCATTCACTGAGCAATTATTTAACACTTACTACATGAAAGATTCTACAGCTATACTACTCTGGTATCCAATCTTGTCAGATCTCAGAAGCTAAGCAGAATCATTCTTGCTTAATACTTGGGTGGGAAACTGCCTGGGAATACTAAGTGCTGTAGGCTTGGGAGAAGGACCTGGCATCCCACTCCTGACCAATCAGCCACTGAAAACCCTATGAATAACAGAGAAGCACTGACATAGTTCTGGGCAAGGCACAGTGTCAGGTAGTGTTACGATCTGTTGTACATAGGGTGGCTATAAGTTCAACTTGAATCCCCAGCACCTAACAACAACATGAAAGAATTTTGTTTGTTTTAGCTATGCTCATTAAAATATGAATCAAATATTCTCTGCCCTAAGAAGCTCAGAGTATTTTGAAAAACTAGGCAAGTAAGAAATTAATTTCTGCTCAAAGAGTTTTGAGAGTGATTTCTTTGCATTGAGTAATGCTTCAGGAATTTAGAAATGAAACTTGAGGAGCATGACATTCCAGCTTGAGAGAACAGTGTTAGCAGAGGTGTAGTTTCATTGCAGGGGGCAGGAGGATGGAAAGAAGGAAGGAAAGAAGGAAG
>VMDO01039641.1:0-12542 GCA_007922755.1 Pedetes capensis
AGAAGAAGAAGAAGAAGAAGAAGAAGAAGAAGAAGAAGAAGAAGAAGAAGAAGAAGAAGAAGAGAGGAGGTGGAGGAGGAGGAGGAGGAGGGACTGGTGTAAAACTTTAAAATGATCTTAAACCACATATCTTTGGATTAGCAAGGTGCTAAATACCATGTGCCTGGGGTTTAGCTCAGTTGGTAGAGTGCCATGCTACACTCTCTGAGGACCCCAGTTCAATCCCCAGCACTGCAAAAATGGGAGAATGGTGTGAAAATCCACTCGTGAAGCAATCCCAAAACAATCAGCCATTGAAAACCCTATCAGGGTTGCTTTGAGTGGGATCTGACTCCATGGTACCTAATAACCACCACAACAAAATATTATCATGCTGTTTAATGCAAGGTGAAGTTACATATCATGTCCAAAAATAGAAAAGGAAAGCAGAAGACTTCATTCACTATCCAGCTGCCCATTCAGAATAGCTTAATGCTAGGAAGGTTGTGTAATGAACAATCCTCCATAAGTGCTAACATAATAAATATTGATGTCTATGAGTTAAACATTAGCACAGAACATTGAAACATATTCTTCAAGCAGCTTCACATACCTGAAGCTTCTTGCTGGATTTTCTGCTGACTGCAAACCAACCCATCAACCCTCCACCCAGGCCACCTCTGCCAATGTCAAGGGCTGTGCTACAGTCAGTATGAAAGCAGTTGACCTGCTTTGTTAGGTCAGGTCCTAATTCTTTGCCCTCAGGTCCCTTTGTTCTCACCTTATTTTCTGAAGAAAGTGTGAGTGAGTAGCCCACTTGCATCAGAAACAGCGGTTCACTGAGACAGAGTCTGAGTATGGGAAGGTTCAGAATCCTAATCACAAAACGATGGTCAAGTTCCAGAAACATCTCACAGCACCATCTAAAACCCTGTCTGTTGCCAGGATCAAGAAAGACCACGGCTCTTATCCCTTCTGGATAAATTGATTACAAAACCTACAAACAACATTGTTATCTGCAACTAAATGGCATTTGAGATCTCTTAGGACCCAATTCCACTCTTAATAATCGCTAAATAGTTATTGGGCACTTACTATCTGCCAGGTGATACATTCATTCTGGCTCAGTAGGAACTCATAATTAGGAGAGTCTTTTTGGTTGTTTTTTTTTTTTCTTTTCTTTTCTTTTCTCTTTCTCTGAACACAGGCAAGTGCTTCACCCCTAGCCATGCCACCAGCCCCATTTGTATTTTCTCTTTTGAGACAAGATCCTACTAATTTAGATAAGCGTCCCCTGACCTTGAACTGCAAATCCTCTGGCCTCAGTCTTCTGGGTTGCTATAATTACAGGTGTGTACCACAGAGCCTGGCAGGAATTCATATCATGTTTTTCAGACAATAATTGCTATGAAGGGAACCTAAGCTTGGAGAGTCTAAATAACTCCTACAGTCTTCCAGGGGCTGGTACATGCATGAGACCTTGAATTCATCCTTCAAGTATTACCAAAAAATAGGTTCCTCATTAACCTGTTCATTTATCATTTAACACCCTGACACATATAAGTAGCATATTGTTGTTGTTGTTGTTGTTGTTAGGTGCCATCGAGTCGGTATCCGACTCATAGCGACCCTCTATACCACAGGGGAAACACTATTGTCAGTGCTTCTCTGCTGTTCATAGGGTTTTCAATGGCAGATTGATTTTTCGGAGGGGGTTGCCAGGTCCTTCTCCCAAGCCTACAGCTTCTGGTGTTCCCAGGCGGTCTCCCATCCAGGTACTAACCAGGCCTGACTCTGCTTAGCTTCCAAGATCTGATGGGATCGGATGCCACAGGGCTATGGCTGCAGGCAGTAGCATATTAAGGAGTAGTTTTTACAACTCTGTCTAAAATAATATCACTCATCATTCTCCTCACTAGCTAATTTATATTTACTCATAATTCTCATTACTATATGACTTTATATAGTTAGTCATTGATTTAATTTTCATGTGGATTCTGATTCTGTATGTACAATGCAAATAGTGTGCTCATCTGCTTTAGGGTTAATCTTTCTCTTATGGAATGACCTGAATCATTTTGGTATTTAGGAACTAACATGAGCAGTAGATGCTAAAGAAATTCAAGGTGGGTGAGTTTTAACCACTCCATCTACCATGCTCACACACTTAACATCATGTTGCAATATAATAACTTCCTAAATTAAATTCTGCCACATATTCAATCTTTTATTAAATCAATTAGTTAACAGTGAGTAGAAAATATTTGGCCAAACTTTTCTCTAGCTTTGAGGTTGTACAGTTGGTTAAAGTTCTTCAAATAGAAGCTTGCCAGTGTTTCTGAGGCAAACCCTGCCTCCTTTACAGTCCACATCAAGCATGAAGAACAGAATTCTTCTCTGCATACAGTGCACCTGATGTTGTTGAAGGATGTAACCAGGGCATCATCTGTAAGAATGAAAGCTACAGGCCTCATGGGATTCCTAATTCTTATTCATACAAAATTGGAAAGTGTGTCTAAAATACTTTAGCTTAATCACATATTTGAATGGCATTGATTTTGCTAGTCAGAGCCCATTTCTATCATCCACCATGCCAGCTGGCAGGTCAATACCATCTTTAATTAAAGTCCACTACTGACATTCACCATTCTATTTGTGGTATTGAATATTTTTATTTCAATTTGGTCACTACTGAGTATTTAAAGGTGACAAAATTTGGCAAGAATCTGACAGCAACCAGACACATGCCAAATCCATGTTGCAGTTCAGAGGGACTGGTTATCTACTGTGATTTTACAGAACCCTGAAATTGGATAGTTGTGATGGCTGTGCAACTCTGAGATACTAAAAAGACATCAAATTAAATACTTTAGTCAAGTGGTTTTCATGGCCTGTGAACTTATTTCAATAATTGTTATTGTTATTGTTGTTGTTGTTAGGAGCCGTCGAGTTGGTATCCGAATCATAGCGACCCTCATAAGGTTTTCAATGGCTGACTGTTTCAGGATTGCCTTGGGAGTGATTTGCCAGGTCCTTCTCCCATTTTTGTTGTGCTCGAAATTGAACTCGGGACCTCAGAGACTGCATCACAGCGACTACCAACTGAGCTAAATCCCAGCATATTTCACTAATACTTATCTAAAAATTCTTGATATTCTAGTATTTCATAAAACAATTTTATTCAAATGAAAGATAAGAAGCAAATAATACATTCAACATGTCACTGTACAGTAAACCTGGTTCCCTAGTCAAGGTGTGGGCACAGCCTTCGGACACAGCTATTGCTCAGTGTGAGAAAGTCTCAGGACCATGGTTTCCTCAGATGTAGGAGTTCACCAATAACTCCTCCTGGAATCTGATTTTCATGGGAAACCAAGGCAAACAAACAGCCTCAGTGGAGAAGAGAAAGTGGCAGGGTGGGAAATGTATATGAGGGAGCCTTGGCAAACATCCTAAAAGCTCACAATTCCATCGTCATAATCCAGAAACACCCCAAACCGATCACGAGGCATTTGCACATAGTGAATGATGGGTGGGGAGTTGGTGGAGAGAATACAATCATTGTTCCTCTTCATAAAACATAGGCAAAATGCTTCATCCAAATCAATAGGGTTTTCAGTATGATCTGGTCTGAAGTCTTTACAGATGCCCAGAATCCAGTTGGGGGACTGTTCCATGTTCACCTGCCAGTAATGGTAGCCCCTTGTGAAAGCCTTCATGCTCCGCCATGCAGCAAATCTCTGTCTTCTCTGGGGCTCTCAGGTGCACTGTTTCGCCTCTGTCCAAATATCATATTTATAACATCCTCAGACAAGCTTATATGGCAACCAGCCATTTCCTGAGCCACAGTATTCGTCACTGCAAAGATACAAATATCAGATCAGAAATGGTACTTTGCCCTGATGGACAGAGGCTCTCTGTCCGATATTTCACTTCCTTTCTCTCCCACTCCACTAGCAAAATACAGAATAAAGACAGCAGAGCTACTTACTTATGAAGAAGAATTACTATGATCTTTATAGCCCTCACAATTCCTTCAGATCATAGCAACAAAAAATAAAAACTAAAAGTACTCCTATCACTGTGTAAAACTGTGATATGTTTTCATTACCTACCTTTGGCTTATATTTCTCATGACACACCTGAAACATTTTGTTTCCTTTAGTACAAATTATTATTATGTTATTTGTCTTTAATATCATTCATAAATTGACAGCACTGTATTAGGATGCAGATATTTATTAAGATGCAAGCAGTTCCTGTCGCATTTTCAAACACCAAAAATTTAAACTCAAATCACCATCTGGACAATTCAGAAGTTTCTGAAAAGTATGTTCTGGCATTACCTTGTCTATAGAAACTCTGGATCAAATCTATTGTGGGTTCCACCCTATTGTCAAGACCTGCTCTCCACTGTGATCTAACACAATTCATACATGAGCTCAAATCACTCAACTCTCAGTTTTTTTGAAGCCTATCTGGTCGCATTAGATTTGCTCTCCTTATGGTAAATGCAGTCATTTTTTTTTGGTTGGATAAATCTTCTGATTTTATAAATAATACACCAGGGATGCCAAATATATATATATATATATATATATATATATATATATATATATACATTTAAAGAGATTTTATCTGTGTACTATCTTTCAAACTTGAATTATGGTAGGCATGGATATTATGAATTTGCTCAAAAGATGGCATTAATCAAATGAATGCTGGTGTCACCATGCAGCTGGCAGGGCTATCAAAGAAATGACAGAAGCATGAATGTCACTTGAAAAGCTCAATATCATGTTGAAGTATTTGAAAATCTGGAATGTTGTGAAAATTCAACCAGGGGTACGTGAGTATGCAACAGAACCTCCAACATTCCTGATAACAGTAAGCATTCATGGTAAGTTTGAGACACTTGGTACTGTGTGTGATGTGCGTGAGAGAAGACCCAGGAGGCCTCACACAGCAATACATCCTGGTTCTCCTACCATGGTAACCACCTCAAGCACCTCTCGTAATTGCGGAAGTCAAACATGATTTGTATTCACCCTTGGTTATGGGTACATATTGGGTATGAAAATTATAATACAGATATTTTCTTTCTTAAAATGTTTATGCATTTTTGGCACCCTCAGCATAGTCTTTGTACAATGCATAATAAGTACATATGGGACCCAGAACAAATTAAAAGCCACTAATACTACACTTGCTCTGGCATGTAGCTTAGTTGGTAAAGGGCTGCTCTGCGTGTTCTGAGGCCCTGTTTTCAATTCCCTGCACAGCAAAAATGGGGGAAAGACATGGCGACCCACTCTCAAAACAATCCCCAAACTATTAGCCATCCAAATCCCTGTGAATAGAAAAGAAGCACTGACATACACTGGGCATGTCACAGTGTCAAGGACTGTTTTGTTTTGTTGTATATATGGGTCACTGTCACTTGGTCCCAGCTAGACAGCATGTAATAAGAACAACAACAACAAATACTATACTTGAAAGTTCAAAATTGGAGGGACTGAATAAACATAAAATGTTGATTGATTCTCTGTCAAGTAAATACAGTATCTCTTCATAACCACAACCTGAGTTTTCTCTCTTCTCTTACTCTGCCTGTGTCAGATATGACCAAAGTATGTGAGCTGGGGAATTTACAGTGAGTTCTATGTTAATGAGTTCAGTCTTTGCCCTGCAACATGACTAGGCAGGGAGAGAAGGGACACAGCATTTGGACAATGGCATATCGTCTTTACTCAAAATATTAAAATGGGAGACAGTGCATCTCCAGGGACCTAATAACACAACTTCTAAAGGCTGACTCTTACCTTCAAAGCTGCGAACCATGTCTAAAATTCCAGTGAAGTGCCCGGAAGTGAGATTGGGGCTCACTGGCTGGGGTGTTTGCTTCTGCATCAATTCAGTCCTGTAAAGAATGACATCAGTTACACTTCTGGACCAAAGTTAACCACACAATTGTTACAAATATACCATTTTTCAATCCAACACAATTCATAAGAATTTTCCCCAGTTTGGTTAATTAGGTATACATTTTATTCTATACTCCGCAGATAGAAGAAATGTTACATCTTTCTAAATTTACCATTTCCAAATCCTGGATCATTCTTCTTGGACATTAGGTAACTTTTAGCATTACTGAGGACCAGTTCCTTCCTCTGTCTTCTGTTATACTTAGTGTAATGACCAGGTCCTGGGTATCTTACAGAGGGCAGAAAATTCGGGCAAAGCCCTTGAGGCTTCAGTCAGCAATGGTCACCAATGATGCAGTCAGGGTCTAAGAGGGAATGTTCATTAAGTCAGAAGCGCTGGTCCCCTAGGACCCACAAGGAAATCTACACCAGACTTGTGGCCTGGTCCTGAGACTCTGAGGCAGCCTTTCCTCTCTGTGCTCTGCCCACACCTGGGGCTTGTGTCTATGAACCAGGAACTGGTCACTCCCCCTTAGTGGAACAAAGCCTCCCTCCAGTCCCATCCTCAGGGAGTCTCACTCTTTCCTCTCTCTGTTACACCCTCCATCTGTAGAATGGGGGCTCAGCTGTAATACCTTACAAAACTCTCCTTATTAACATTAGTTGGGGAATCAAGGAGAGAATGGAGAAATGAGAGATAAAGCCCCAAATGGGGAGACCATTCTCAGGCATATTTTAATCCATCTACAGAAGGACATTTCTGAAACCAGGGAAGCAATTGTCTTGGGTAAACAAGTGGTTATCAGCCTCAGAGAATACTGTTAATCAACAAACAAACAAAAAAATCCACATTCTTCAACAAGGAAACAACTTTTTCACAAATTAGAAATCCTTATTATAAATTCACCTTTCAAATGTGTCTCCTAAGGCCTGCAAAAACAAAAATAAAAAGACAATGTGAATCACAAGAGTTTTTTCTTTCTGCATCTTTTCTAACATACTTTCCTGTTATAAAATAATACATTTAAAAATTATTCCTGTCTAAGAAGACATCTGAGTTTATTTTAATAGTGAACCCTGAACTACACCATGAAAAACCTCCTCTGGTACATTCAGAAAGAAGGAGTTCAGAAGAGGCTCCATGGGAACAAGGAGAACAGACTAGCTGTGACCACAATTAAAAACAAAACCTGGAACCATGAGAAACACATGCATCATGTTTATAATCAAATTCTAAATACCTTTCCTGCTGAATGCAAGAACTCAATTGCTTCAGTGTGGGAAAAGAGATAAGTGTGATTGATTTAGGGGAACACAAATTGAGTGTTTCCTCAAGCAAAGTTAACCTCCCTGGTCACTGAGTTGCTGAAAAGATCTCTCTCTGAATTGTACTCTGGATGACATGTATGTCCCACATTGTCACATAATGATGGACAAGAAGGAGCATGTACCACTTTAGTGAATGTAGCAGTATAGAGAGGTATTCTTAGGTCATTTCTCAATATCATGGCACCACTGCCCAAGGAATGACTCCTGTTTCTGAGGATGGACTTTCCTCCTTACCTGGAGCAGCTCCATGTCAGGCTGGGGGCACATCTCAGCCAGTTCTCTGTACATTTCCTTCAACCTTTCCCTCTGTTGGGTCATTCTGACTTCACTGTCCTGGAGCTCTTGGAAAATCTCCTCTGCTTCTCTGCTCAGGTCCTGCAGTTGGACTTGCTCGTCCTCAAAGAGGAACTGATGCATCTTCCCGTACTGAACTTTGATCCTCACCTTCCTTAAGGTCACATAGTCCTGCAGAGATATTATGTAGAGAGGGTTAAATGTTTTACTCTCAACAGAAAATATGAAACTTCCATCAGTATTTCCTTACCACCATCAAGCCAATACTTTGAAACATGCTTTCTGCAACCTACAAAGTTTCTTGACTATGTACTAACCCTTCTTGTCCTTCCTGTCGCTAGACTCCCAGGTTTCTCTCTCTGTCCAAATCAAGCCCCTTAAGGGATCCCAGGCTGTCTCCTAGGCCAGTTCTTCAGGATTCTTGCTCTTTCACCTGTTAGCTCTTCAAATGGCAATTGTTACCTCCCAGGCCTTCTTTTGCCTGATGCTTCTCAACATGCAGAACATTTAGAAACACACCAGGTTATACAGGATTTTTTTTTAATTACTCCATCTTCTCCATATTAGTAGTCTATTTCTCTCCTCTCCTTCACAACCACCTTGGTACAATGCTTACTCATCCTCAATGTCTCAGAAGATTTGTTGAGATCTTCAAAGTTGGACTAGGAGTACCAGGCATGCCCTGTGTATCTCACACACTGGTCTGCTTCACACTAACTTCTGCTGGCCAGAATATTTATGACTACTGGTTGATCTCAAAAACCACTACTTTCTCTGAGAGGAACCCACTGTTTCTAATAACTCAAATATAGCTGGGAGGATTAAATCAGTATTATGTTAATCTGAATAAAAAGAAAATATTTTCACTGTTACCACAAATGATTGGAGTTTTCTAGTTTCCTGATGTAAATGTAATTTCATTTCCTTAGTCATTTTCCATAAAAGATCCATTTCCTTTAGAAGTTTCACCTGAAAAGATGTATAAGATTTTGCAATAGATAATAGACAGTCTTCTGCATTTAATCCATTTATATAATGAAATGGCTACAGCCCTACTACCCTGACACCTGATCATTTCAGATCTTAGAAGTAAAGCCTAATGGGACTTGGTTAGTATTTGGATGGGAGACGGTCTGGGAAGATCCGAAGTTTTAATCTTGGGAGAAGGAGCCAGCATCCCACTCTTGAAGCAATCAGCCATGGACAACATTGTTGTTGTTGTTAGGTGCCGTCGAGTCAGTATCCGACTTATAGCGACCCTCTGTACAACAGGGGAAACACTATTGTCAGTGCTTCTCTGCTGTTCATAGGGTTTTCAATGACAGATTGATTTTTGGGAGGGGGTTGCCAGGTCCTTCTCCCAAGCCTACAGCTTCTGGTGTTCCCAGGTGGTCTCCCATCCAGGTACTAACCAGGCTGGATCCTACTTAGCTTCTGAGATCTGACAGGATCGGATGACACAGGGCTACGGCTGCAGACTGTGGACAACATAGAAAAGTCTAAATTACATCTTGTAAATTTAATTTTACATTAAAATTTATGTTAAAAGTCATCACTTCCATCCCCACTCTCACCCCTTTCGTGGCCTAAGTCCTCCTTTCCTCCCTGAGTGGGTGCCCTAGATTCTGATTCTTTGCACACGCATCACTTACCCTGTATTCCTCAGCAGCCTGTTCCACTGGGCTATGGCCGGGAGCCATGTGTTCTGGTGATTCCGAGCAGAATTCACAGAGCAGGCTCTTGTCAGCCTCACAGAAAAGTGTCTTTGCCTGCTTGTGTGGGACACAGATGTGTTCCCCAGAGCTACCGACAAGCCTGGGTCTGGCCTCTCTGGCAAGGGAAGCCAGGTTCTTGAGGGTGACATTGGATTGGAACTCCTGCTTCTTAGAGATTCCCCTGCACTCCGGGCAGCACAGTGGGGCCTGGACTTCCTCCCACCAGAGGCAGAGGCAGGGCCGGCAAAAGCTGTGCCCACAGTCTATGGTGACAGGGTCTGTGAAGAAGTTGAGACAAATGGAGCAAGGAACTTCCTTCTGGAAGGCTTGCCAGGTGTCCAAATCCATGTTTCTGAGAATAAAATCAAGGGACAAGGGAAGGAAGAGGGAGACAGTTATTCTTCTCTCCTGGTGATGGGAATCATCATAATTTCAAAAAGGCCAGTGGCTAGTTCTGCCTGTGTGTGTGGGCTTTGCCAATTTATCTCTCAACTCACTCCCTATGGACATTTAGATGTAGGAAATACAGGAAGGCTGTGTATACTATGACACATCTCAGAAACCTAGACAAATATCATCTTTGTAAAAAATAAGCAATGTTTTCAATTTTGGCTGTCACTTGGGCAAGCTTAAAACTGAGACTGGAGAAGTGTAAGGATGACTGCAGTGCTAGCTATGTGAGCATATTTTTCATGAAACCCAGACTAAAATCTCAACCTCTCTCTGTTTCTGTTTCCATGAATCAATGTCAGCAACAACCATACAGACACTTAGGAACCACACCAAATATTTATATGCCTCCCAATAATCAGATGTATTTTCTCTAAAGCCAACTAGAGTATGATTAAGTTTAATTCTAGATACTTTCACTTAATCAGTGAAACTTATAACTCTTGAAACTGTTAGGTTATATTGATAATTATATTGTGGTTTAAGGATTGAAGAACTCCTTTCAAAACAGTAAAATATGGGGCTCATGTGGGCTGGGGTTAGCTCAGTTAGGAGAGTGCTCCTCCACACTCTCTGAGAACCCTTGTTGTATTTCCAGCACCACAAAAACAGGACAAGGACCTGGAAATCCACTCTGGCAGCAATCACAAAAGAATCAGCCATTAAAAACCCTATGAAGGTCACTGAATTGGTCCCCTCTCAAGGGCAACTAACAGCAACAAACAACATAGGGCTGGTGCTGTGGCTCCCTTATAAAGTGCTGGCTTAGCAAGTGCAAAACCCTAGGTTTGATCTTCAACACCACCAAAAAAATCTTAACAGGCAAAAGTGTCTTCTCTTCAAATTAAAGAATATAATTTTTCAAAATCAGTTCAGACCACCAAAGCAACTTCAGATTGTGAAATGATAGATATGCATGCTTCATCAGGAATCAGATACAATTAATCTACTGCCTTCTAAAAAGAGAGAGAATAAAGAAGGGTCTTTTCTAGTTATACTAGCAAATTCAGGTTTGCTGGTAATAGAAACATGATCAATTCTTTATTTTTGCCATTTTCACCTAGTGATCAAAGTCCCCACTTCTTGAGAGGATTTAAATTTGTGTTGCATCTGGTTGAATACACTTCAAATCTAGTTTGAAAACTAAATTTTTAATGGAGAACCAAAAGGCCTTTGCATCCAGGGACTTCCAGTAAAATCTGAGCATTAAGCTTTTATGTTGATGTATATAAAGAATATTCTATGGAATCAATATACAGAACATTTTAATTACTACATGGATTCCATAACTGATGAAAAATGCTGAAATAGATCATTTAAGACCTACAAAATCAGCCAGACACCATGTCAGTCCCTTGTAATCCCAGATAAACAGGAGACTGAGGCAAGATGATCCCAAGTTCAAAGCCAGAGGCAGCCTCTATAAGTTACTAAGAACATGTCTCAAAATAAAAAACAATTTTAAAATTGGCTGGGTGTGCAGCTCAATGGCAGAATACCTACAAAGTATGTGAGATACCTTCATTTCAAACCCCGAATCCTAGAAAAAAAGACCTACAAAAGTTTAAATAATAGAGAAGGTACTAGAATAAAAACTCCTCAAAGGACACAAAGATAATTACAAATGATCCCGTTATATATAGTTTAAGTATTGATGTTATATTAATCAATGAGGGAAAAGCTTGTGCAATTGGGCAGGAACTGACTAAAAACAACCATAAACATGAAGTATTTTTTATGAGAAGGTAAGCATGAAGGCCTTTGCTCTAAATGCTATACACACCAGAGTCAGCTGAGTGATCTCACTTTAGGAAGTTTTGGAGGATCTGTCAGTGTCAAGGTCAACAGTGTCACTCTGTCCCCTGAAGTTCAGCAGCTGCAGACTCTACAAGCATTCTGTGCACAAGC
Organism: Pedetes capensis; assembly: GCA_007922755.1. Classification (NCBI taxonomy): domain Eukaryota; kingdom Metazoa; phylum Chordata; class Mammalia; order Rodentia; family Pedetidae; genus Pedetes; species Pedetes capensis. The sequence goes on from VMDO01039641.1 coordinate 11,600, forward strand.
CAGCTCCTTATATACCTGGACCCACATAGGACCCCACCCACTTTCTGACGTAGGCTACCGTGGTCAGCAAGTTGTAGAAATGGGTGATTGTGTTACACTGATTAGGGTAGGAAAATATAGCAAATGGAAAGTTAATGATATTTGCTGTGAGATGCAAGAACTTTGACATGACATGAGTTGTTTAAAGAGACATTTTAATGAAATAATGCCATTTGCAGCAAAATGGTTGGAATTGGAGAAAATTATTTTAAGTGAAGGAACACAAGCTCAGAAAGAGAAATACCACATGTTCTCACTCACATGTGGGAGCTGAATCAAAATTGTAAGAAGGAAAAAATGCTGTACAGAGGTGGGAACATAATAAAAAAAAGCTAAGAATGATATTTTTATAGATGGTCTAGAAAATCCATATATTATTTCTGACAATGTAAAAAGAAAGTTCACTACAGAAAAAGTTTCTATCTTAAACAGAACTGGAACCCAAGTATATATCTAGAAAAATATTATGATAAACAGACAAGCAAATGGAAGAGAAGTTTTTGGTGAGGTGGAGTGGGACGGGGGGAGGAAGCACACAAGAGGGTAAGGGGGAACTTATATGTAAAATGTACAACAAAATCCATATATGGAAATATCACAATGAAAAGCATGTCACAATGAATCACATTAAAGGGTACATTAAAAATTTCCAAAAAAAGAGACATTTTAACTGAAGCAATTATTTTATTAAATCTTTTTTGTTCTATTGTTGTTGTTGTTGTTAGGTGCCGTCGAGTCGAGTCCGACTCATAGCGACCCTATGTACAGCAGATCGAAACACTTGCCAATTCTGTGCCAGGCAAACCATCTTATTTATGTTTAAGCCCATTGTTGCAGACACTGTGTTAATCCATCTGGTGGAGGGTTTTCCTCTTTTCCGTTGACCTGCCACTCTTCCAAACAT
>VMDO01039642.1:0-12291 GCA_007922755.1 Pedetes capensis
AAAAATATATTTTCTGCTCTTCTGTTGTTCAAATGTAGCATCAGAAAAGTTTATCTTTCCTTAAATTATAAGTGCTTAAAGTTGTGAATTTCAAATTAGTGAAATATATATCTTATCTTAATGAAAACAAAACCTTGTGAATAGTGTATACATATACACAACAATTATTCAACAGCCATTTCCATCTGGTTGGTTTTCAACTAGTAAAAATATTACCATAACAAAACTACTCTCTTATCTTTCTACTTCTAGATATACTTTTTCCAAACCTAAAACATGTGGAATATGTGACAGGGTACTCTTTCATCTCACTATACTTTCAATGAAAACAAATATTACATTAAAAAGAAAATACATCCAAACATAGATATTTTGAGAAATGTTGTAGCATATCACTGAAGGGAAAATACTTGGAATTTGACTTCTTTTCGCCACTACCTCTCTGTGACTCTTGGGCAACCTTGGTGTTGACCCATGTAAGCATGCCTCAAAGCTACTATCACTAAGGCATTAAAAGACAGGCAATTGTCTACCAAACAATCACTGATTATATGACAAATTTTATCTTAGCAATCAAGAACTGGAGAATGAGGACAAGAAACATTAATCAGTAATAAACACAAGCCTTTGAAACAGGCAAGTATGCATTTAATGTCAGTGTACTGTTTGTACAGTCTTATAATAACCAAACATCCACATGTTCATCCCTAAAGCACCTTCAAAGTATTTATCAAAGTACATGAGATATTATTGAGGAGGACAATGCCTGGTACATGACATGTACATGATAAAAACAACAATGTATATGTCATGATATATATTTCTAAAATATTAAACTTGAATAATAAAAGAAAAGACACAAGAAATATTCTTACCTGGAATTTCAGATAGACCCTTTTCCATATGGACTTTTCCAAGGTTTTACAAACATTCTCGTTCTACCTCAGGTTAGTCCTAGACTCCTCTAAATAACCTGGTTTCAACCACTAGAAAAGTTACAATATTATGAGGTGAAATAAACACATGCATACATATATGATATATTTTCACTTAATTTTTCATGGTTATTCTTTGGAATAATTTCTGTAAGCACATAAATTTTAGCTGTTTTCATACAAAATAAGTAAATTCATCTTTTAACATCAAGGCTTTTCAGTGTTCATTTTCTTCATGACCTCCCTTAATATGTATTTGCACTAAGTATAATTTATACTGTATATACTTCCCAAAACAACTCTTCTTTACTGAATCCACAAGGTTGGATATCTCTACTCTAAAACATCTTTTTCCAGTCTTACAGATTCATGGAATTACACATCTTAAATCATCTACATGTGAGTAAATAAATGGAGGAGGGATGGATATAGTCATATAGTCATAGCAACAGTGTACGTCAGATCTCAAAGTTTATATTCACTATTATAATGTGAAAAGTATTGACTAATATTTTATGCTCTGTCAGTTTCAATTTGTGTAACATTTGTGATGCCAGACAGATTCTGTAACGTGTTTCCCAAATCCAACTTCGTGGATGAATAACTCTTTCCTCTCATGGTTAGAATGACTGCCACAAAGAAACCCTAAGCCAATGGTCTTCTTTTGGTACTACTTCTTCAGAAAAGACCTACTTCACCCCAAATCATGCTTCCTCCTAGGTGACCTGAATCCTATTGTAAGAATGGCCATTGGGACAGATAAGCAGCTTTCTATAGAGATATGTCAATAGTAGAGTGAGATTAATAGATATGGAACATGGCTGAGTCCTTCGTCAAAGTTTCATAAATGTGAAGACATTAAATATAAGATGCCATTCAAAGAATCAAATAGATTCACCGGGTTACTCTTGGGGGAGTGAAAGAAAGTTCCAGGGGTTTTGTTAGGAATTTTTTGACATTAAAATTTAATGTGATCTACTTTTTGTACAATTTGAGAATCCTTATTACTAGTATATATTTACTAATATAATCTTTTGGTAGAGTGCTGCACTGCAGTCTCTGAAGTCCTGAGTTCAATTTCCACCACTGCAAAAATGGGAGGACCTGGCAATCCACTCCCAAGGTGATCCCAAAAGAGTCAGCCATTGAACACCCTCTGAGGGTCCCTATGAGTCGGATACCGACTCGAGGGCACCTAACAACAACAACAACAATATAATCTTTAAAAAAACTTATAAAATGAGTTTTATTATTCCCATTACATAAATGAAGAAACTGAATGAATTGCCCCTTTCATACAGCTAGTAAATGGCAGAGCCTGGGTTCAAACTCAGTTCTTCTATGCTGTAAATTCCATGTTCTTACACACTAGCTCCACTGCAAAACTGCTCTGTACAAATGATACATTAGTAAGACATAACTAGCTAAAGTTATACGTAAATACTAACTTTAAACAAATCTGACTATGATTAATTCTACTTTAAATTTCTCAAGTTCTTCTTCATGTCTAAAGCATGTTATTTCCAAAACTTTGAAATTCTCAAATATATATATTTTACATTTAATCAAATTTTATCACTTCAAAAATAGGACTCCATATTAAAAAATAATTAAATATAAATTAATAAAATTAAAAAAGAAGTATGAAACCAATATCTGATAATGGGTTACTTAATAAATGCCTAAATCATCACACTGCTATATCTAAATCATTTCATAATGTCCTTTTATATTGATTTACCTGAAAAGGTCATATGACCAAAAGATGTTTGCCAAATATTATGTGATAGACTTTCCATGATATTTTGAAAAGCTAGTTAAACATGCATTTGATAATGAAAAAAATTTGGCAAAGGTTTTAAGGTGCTTTGTTCAATAATAATTTGTTGTTGTTGTTGTTAGGTGCCGTCGAGTCAGTATCCTACTCATAGCGACCCTCATAGGGTTTTCAATGGCTTACTGTCTTAGGATTGCCTTGGGAGTGGATTGCCAGGTCCTTCTCCCATTTTTGCGGTGCTGGGAATTGAACTCGGGACCTCAGAGACTGCAGCGCGGTGCTCTACCAACTGAGCTAAATCCCAGCCCACTAATAATAATTTAGAAATAATTAATTTGTGTACATATATATGTAATATAAAAATACACATTACTTTCCAATTCTTTATACAAAATATTTGAAATAACTCAAAGCAATAGTGGAATCAATTAAATAATAAAATAGAAATAGAAATAGTAAATCAGGAAAAATTACTGTCCCTAAATTTTACATTTGTCTTTGATCTCAGAAGCAAAGGAAAATAAAAAGGAATCCTATCATTTTTACGGTTCATTTGATCATGAAGGAGGAAGTCATACAGTGCTTTAGGGAATGAATGCTTCTTTAAGAACTGCAAAACATGGTAAAATAAAAATGTCACAAAGAGTTCATACAGAGAACACTGAATAAAGTAATAAATGATATCTTCAGAAATAGTTTTACAGCAACAGTAGTGAATATTGGATTACCATATATTTTTTATCAGAAATTTTTAATGTATATCTTAATGTGATTCATTCTGACATGGCTTTCCTTGCGACATTTTCATATATGCATTATGTTGTACATTACACAGATAAGTTCTCCTTTACCCTCTTGTGCGCTTCCTCCACAGTCCTACCCACCCAGCAAAGACTTCTCTTCCATTTGCTTGTCTTTTTGTGGTAATGTTTTTCTATAAATCCTTGGGTTCCAGTTCTGTTTAAGATAGAAACTTTTTCTGCAGTAAACTTTCTTTTTATGTTGCCAGAACTATTACATGAATTTTCTAGACCATCTATAATAATACCATTCTTAGCTTGTTGTTGTTGTTGTTATGTTCCAACATCTGTGTAGGATTTTTTCCTTCTTATAGTTTTGATTCAGCTCCCACATATGAGTGAGAATATGTGGTATTTCTCTTTCTGAGCTTGTGTTCATTCACTTAAAATAATTTTCTTCAATTCCATCCATTTTGCTGAGAATGGCATTATTTCATTTTTTTGATTGCTGAGTAGTGTTCCATTATGTATATGTACCATAGTCTTTTTATCTTTTCTTCTGTTGATGGGCACTTTGGTTGATTCCATACCCTTGCTATTGTGAAAAGCGCTGCATTGAACATAGAGATGCAGGTATCTCTGTGGTATGATGACACATATCCCTTTGGGTAAATTCCCAATAGTGTTATAGCTGGGTCATATGGTAGATCAATTTTTAGTTTTGTAAGATACCTCCGTATTGATTTCCACAGTGGTTGCACCAATTTACAGCTCCACGAGCAATGTAAGAGTGTTCCCTTTTCTTCGCAACCTTGCCAACATTTGTTGTTATTTGTTTTATTGATCTTGGCCATTCTTACTGGTGTAAGGTGAAATCTCAGAGTTGTTTTAATTTGCATTTCCCTAATAGCTAGGGATATTGAGCTTCTCTGTGTGTTTTGTGGTTTTATGGACCTCTTCACTTGAGAACTATCTATTCAGTTCCTTTACCCATTTGTGTATTGGGTTGTTTTCTTGGGTATTTTTTTCTTAAGTTCTTTATAAATTCTGGTAATTAGACCTTTGTCTGATGTATAGGATGAGAAAACTTTTTGCCATTCCATGGGGGTTTCCTTGACTCTGTTAATTGTTTCTTTTGCTGTACAGAAGCTTTGTAATTTCATGTAATCCCATTTATCTATTCTTGTTGCAATTTCTTAGGCCATTGGAGTCCTATTAAGGAAATACTTTCCTATGCCTATATGATGGAGTGTATTGCCTGGATTACTGCATATTATAAAATCTCTTAACAAACTTTGAGAATCATAAAACATATCTTAATCAAGGAAAAATTCTGAGGAAAGAAATTAATGTTCCCAAAGCCAATCCAAATATATAAGTATTGTGTATCTCTTATTGTTATTTGGTGCAGTCGAGTCAGTGTCCGACTCATAATGATCCTATGACCAATAAGTGAAACACTATTGTTAGTGCTTCAATGCTATTCATAGGGTTTTAAATGGCTGATTGTTTTGGGAGAATGGTATGCTGAGACTGTCTCATAAACCTATAGCACCTGGTGTTCCCAGGCAGTCTCCCATCCAAGTACTAACCAAGTCCCTTCTTAGCTTCCAAGATCTGAGGGAACTGGACACCACTGTGGTACAGCAGCTTCAGGCTGTGCCTCGGTTAGGTAATCTTTAGCATGTAAATAAATATGAATTCCAAATCAGGTTTGGTTAGGAATAGGGAAACTGGTAGATCCAGTTAATGCCTGCAGTGCTGGAAACTCTGTTATTGGGAAAGGTACACAAATGCTTTGGAAACCAGAGGATAAAAGACAATGTTGGCATTGGAAGCTTACTCAGTACTCTTAACTGAATGGAAAACTACTCCCCTCTTCCCAAATATATTAGCTTTAGATTGACACACTACATTTTTTTTCAGGAAGCTCCCTTGCATATGTTCAAACAGGAAAACTTGCATGACTTTCATAATTCTGTAAGGAAGAAATAATTTTGTCCCAGAAGATTTCAAAAAGGAGCATTCAATCATTCAACAAATATGTATCAACCACCTACTCTGTATAATGCACAGTGATCAGTGCTTAGCAGCTCATGCTTCCAAGGAAGACAGATATAAAAGCCATAACAAGAGTACCAATGGTAATGATAAAAAATGCAGAGTGGTGTGAGAGCAGAGAAAAAGAGATGGATTTGATGTCGCCATTAATAACTTAAGAATTGACGTGACTTATAAATTTCTAAGAGTAATTTGAACAGGAGAAAAATTATAAATAAATAAAATTATGTGTCATTCTATAATACTCTTCAACAATATTTGTCAGGATAGGACACAAATTGACTTTATAACTATTAAAATTCTTTGTTTCCATCTACTAATAAAAGCAATCCCCCATGTGTCTGTCAGCTTGTCTTGCTGTTGGGGGCTTGCATGTTATTGTGATGCTGAAAGCAATGCTACAGATATTTCAACTACCAGAAAGACCACCCATGATGGACAGTTTTCAGTTGAACTAGATTAAGAGATACTAAGGAAAGGACCCAGGAGCCCACTCCAGAAATAATTAGTCATTGAAAACCCTATGAACAGCTGAGAAGCACCATCAAATATAGTGCCAGAAAATAAGCCCCTCAGGATGGAAGACATTCAAGACACAATAAGGTAGAATTGCCTCCACAAAGTAGAGTCTACCTTAATAAAAGGAACGGAGTAAAGGCCCTGGAACCTCCAGTTTTTGATGTGACACAACTGAAAATTAGAAGAAAACACAATGGCTCCAACCATTGCCTCAAGCATAAAAAGATTGTGCTCAAGGCACAGTGTTGGGTAGTGATTCATTCTGTTGTATGTGGGTCACTATGTGTTGGACCTGACTTGATGGCATCTAACAACAACAATGAAACAATACAAAATAAGACAAATTCTTCACTTCTCCAATTTAGAGAAGCTTGTAGTTCATTTTCTCTTTTGTGAGATTTATTCAACATATCTCCTCTGTAAGAAATTATATGTGTTATATCACAGTAGATTGACAAGTATCTTGTACTTCTTACTTCCTCAGTTACTATTTAGTTAGTGCAAAATTTGTTACTCTTTTGTATGTATGTGGTGCTAGAGGTCAAACCTTTAGCTTCCTGCATGCTAGGCAATTGTCCCACCAGCAGTTAAGGACCTGACTTTCTAAATTTGCTTTAGATTATTTTCTGAAAAAAAAAATCCACTAAACAACCAAAAGTGTGTATGTGTGAGTGTGTATGTGTGTGTGTGTGTGTGTGATAAGAGCAGAATTTACCAAAATTTACAATATTTAATGCTTATATGATCAACTAAATTAAAAAATTAGAATAGGCACACATGGACACAGTTTACTAGACATTAATACTAACCTTTTTAAAATGAAGATCTTACTTGATCAAATATTCTGTAACTTTCAGAAAGCAAGTTCTAATAGAACAATGGGAACTGTAAGAGATTACCAGATTTATCACGAAATTTGCTTAATTAGAAAAAACAAGATAAGAAATTTTTTTATTATTTTCAGTACAGAGGGATTGAATCCATGGCATCCTGTTTGCTAAGCAAGTTCTCTACTACTGAGTCACATCCCAGCCTAATTTTTGTTTTTTATCTTGAGACAGGGTATCATTAAAATGTGCCGGCTGCGTCTGGCCTTGCCTTCATGATCCTCCTGCCCCCCCCCCCCAAGTTGAAGGGTTCCAAGGTGCTGGGCTTAGATAAGAGCATTTCAATAGAACTTCCATTTGTGAGGGTTTAGATGAGACACAACTCTGATACTTGCTGAGAACTGACCAAGGCAAATCAGAATTTTCAGTGCTCCCAAAATAGTTCATTAGAGTAAATATGCATATTTTAAATTTTATATTTATTATTTGAGGATAAACAGTATAAAATATACTCTAGTATATGAGATAAGCTGTAATTAATGTTTGTGCAGAGTGTGTAGTCTGGGCATTTGAAAGTTATTATGACAGATGTTGTAACACATGATGATTTCCAGAATAAAGGCAATGCCATTGGGAATGGGGCTTAACCAGACATAATTAAAGGACAGTTCTGAACATTTGGGATACTTCACCAACATATTGCTAATGACAAAAAAAATAAACTATGGTTACTTTTTATGGTGACCTTTTCTTTGACAAGTGAGTATGTTTTGTGGTGCTACCAAAATAAATATAAAATCCAATTAGAATTATAAATGTAATTAGGGAGATAATTAGTTTTATCTACATTCTTTTCAATTAGTAATACTTATTAGATTGACCTTAAAATTTTGTATTTGGATTTAGTAAGGAGGAAGTTCAGACAGAACTACTTCTCTGAGAATTGTATTTTTCATAATTAAACTGCGTCATCATGATCACACTAAATCACATTAATAGAGTTCAAATGAAGAGGAAATAAGTTGCATTGCCATATGATGTCCTCCCTTTTGATATGTCATTATTGTTATTCAGTTTTCTGTATATCATGCTAAATGACTAGATGATTCTAGCAAAATTCCTTTTGGGGGCCAGATATAGATAATTTCCAATATTTGAACATTACCTCTTTTTTGGAAATATTAGTTTGACTTTTTTCTCATTTTATATCTACCAAGTGTCAAGTACTACCTAATTTTAAGTAGTTATTCTTATCAATGTTATAAAAAATTACAATAGATATTGATGTGGGATCACAGTGCATAGAAATGAAGAAAAAGAGATATTAATTTGAGTGGAGAAATGATAAGTATTTTGTAGGGGCAAATAGTCTTAATTATTTTGCTTAAACTTGACGTTGATTTAGACGAATTCACTTATTTGATCTTATTGCTGATATTATTTCAATTTTGGGGGAATATAAAACAAATAAATAGCATGGAATTTTAAATAATTCATGTAATTTAACTATCTTAAATATATCAATACTAATCAAATAAATAAAGGTGAAATGGATTTAGAATGTTCAAAACATATTTCATTAATCCACTATATATGTATATATGTATATATCTCATATATAAACATATATATATATATATATATATATATATATATATATATATCTCCAAAAGAAAAATAGTAAAATTTTCAAAGAAAATTCTATTTTTATACTAATCAATGAACTGACATAGTGACTATTGAACTGGTATTTATGTGGGTCTGTCTGGTTCTATGCTCATGAGTACTACTGGTGTTATTCCCATGCTGTTTTCAGCCAGAACTCCATATGGGGTTATGATTCCTTGTAATTCTGCTTATGCTGGTCACTTCAAGAATATTGTTCTTTAGAACAAAACTGTAAATTGTCATTTTAGTGTTCTCTTTTCACATTTGGAGGATGGAAAATCCTAATAAATATAGGTCTTGATTGAGCAAAATGTATAATGAATATGAAAATTCCATTCTTCTACACACATAAATCCCTGGTTTTCCTTAACCAAACACGTCAAATTCAGTACCCATGGTTAAAAGGGAGTTTTTGCATGATTTGATGTTGTTACCTTAAATTTCTCTTGTCATAATTATAATCTGTATTATATAACTTAACAAGTTTCTATTTTATTAGTGCAATTCAGCTATTATATATTTTATCATAGATCATATCTTCCCTTGGATTTATACAATAGATTAATTCTCTTATACTTTGAAAAATAACTTATTGTGAAAACACGTAATAAAACTACAAATATTTTATTACAATTATATAGTCCTTTATTCTTTTTTTACATCAATGTATTTGTTTTTGAAAGATTTTGAGTGACTTCAAGTTCTGAAAGAATACTTAAAACCATGAATTTTTAAGTTCTCAATAATAACAAATGATTTAAAGACCTGGAAAACTTGTCAAAGTTCTTAATATAAACACAAATATGAATTGTGTTGGAAACATTGTGGTTATAGAAACAAATCTAATTGCATCATTTTTAGATTGGCCCATTATTAGTTCTAGAAATCAAATAACAAAAAAAGTCAAAATGTTAGGAAATTTCTTCTTATTAAATGAATATGTGAGAGTAACATAATTATCAGGTATGAACATGAAATTTCTCAAAATCAATGCAAAAATAATTATGTTGCATAATTGTCATTATTGTGTAAAATGTGGCATGTCATGACCATAATGCAGTACTTGGCACATTGCCAGTTAACAAGTAATATAGTTTCCTTCCATTTTGCTTTCTCTCACTTTTCTCCAAGCCTATAAGCAGAAAAATAAAATGAACCACAGAGTTTGGAAGAGAACTCTGTGTCAGAGAACAATCTCAGGGTAAAGAGTAATACAAATGAAATGAATTTTTTACCAGGGAAATATATTTCATTAATCCACCTTACATCTATATTTTAAACAAAAGGAGAAATACTAAAACACTCTAGCCTATGTCATATTAATATAGGCATGTTAAGAGTTGCCTATTCTTTTATCTCAAGTATCTGTTCGGGCAGACTATAACTATACACATTAATTCAGATACAGTTGGAGTAGGCAATTTGTTGTAATGTTAGAACAATAATAAAACTTCCTTTTTAAATGAAAGATCTAAGAGAATTGAGAATGTGCTTGAATTTGAAAATAAGTAAAGAGGAATCAGAGACATTTTGGAGGATACATGGAGTGGAAAAAACACAGTGGATGTTTAAATAAAAAAAAATCACTATAAGCGACAGTCACCTTTAATCTCCCTCAAATGTGTCCCTCTGGCTTGAAACACATTTATTAGATTGATTTTGACACTTTCTAAAGTAGTTTTGGAAGTCCTCTTTCATGAATATCTTTTTTTTATTAGAAATTTTTAATGTACATCTTAGTGTGTTTCATTTTGACATGCTTTTCATTGTGACATTTCCATATATGCATTTTGATAAACATTATTCATATAGGTTACCCCTTACCCTCCCCTATGCTTCCCCCCTCCCACCCTTCCCATCTAAGTTTCCCACCTAAGTTTTCTCTATCTTTTACTTAGTAGTTTTTTTCTATGTCCTTGGGTTCCAGTTCTGTTTAAGATAGAAACTTTTTCTGTAGTGGTCTTTGTTTTTAATATTGTTAGAACAATTACATGCGATTTCTAGTCCATTTATATTGACATCATTCTTCTCTTCCCCCCACATTTATTATGATCCGACCTTTGAATAGGATTTTTCTTTCTTGTAATTTTGAATCAGCTCCCTTATATGAGTGAGAACATGTGTTGTTTCTCTTTCTGAGCTCGTGTTCGTTCACTCAAAATAATTTTCTCTAATTCCATCCATTTTGCTGTGAATGACCTTATTTCATTTTTCTTGATTGCTGAGTAGTATTCCATTGTGTATCTATACCATAGTTTTTTTATCCATTCTTCTGTTGAAGGGCACTTTGGTTGATTCCATATCCTTGCTATTGTGAAAAGCGCTGCATTGAACATGGAGACGCAGGTATCTCTGTGGTATGAAGACCCATCCCCCTTTGGGTAAATTCCCAATAGTGTTATAGCTGGGTCATATGGTAGATCTAATTTTACTTTTTTGAGGTACCTCCATATTGATTTCCACAGTGGTTGGACCAATTTACAGCTCCACCAACAATGTAAGAGTGTTCCCTTTTCCCCGCAACCTGGCCAGCATTGGTTGTTGTTTGTTTTATTGATCTTGACCATTCTTACTGGTGTAAGGTGAAATCTAAGCATTGTTTTGATTTGCATTCCCGTAATGGCAAGGGATGTTGAGCACTTTTTCATGTGTTTCATGGCTTTATGGACCTCTTCATTTGAGAACTGTCTACTCAGTTCCTTTGCCCATTTGTGTATTGGGTTATTTGGTTTTGGGGGGAGTTTTTTTCTTGAGTTCTTTATAAATTCTAGTAATTAGACCTTTATTTGATATATAAAATGTGAAGATTTTTTCCCATTCCGTGAGGGTTTCCTTGACTCTGTTATTTGTTTCTTTTGCTGTGCAGAATCTTTACAATTTCATGTGATCCCATTTATCTATACTTGTTGCAATTTCTTGAGCAATTGGAGTCCTATTAAGGAAATACTTTCCTATGCCTATATGATGGAGTGTATTGCCCATCTTGCCTTCTATAAGTTTTAAAGTTTCTGGTTTTATGTTGAGATCTTTTATGCAATTTGAGTTAACTCTCATGTATATTGAGAGATGTGGGTCAGCTTTCATTTTTCTGCATGCGGATGACATGTTTCTCAGCACCATTTGTTGAAGAGGCTGTCCTTTTTCCAGTTTACTTGCTTTGCTCCTTTGTTGAAAATCAGGAGGCTATTTGTGTGTTGAGGTATATCTGGGTTTTCTATTCTGTTCCAGATATCTTTGGGCCTATTTTTGTGCCAGTATCAAGCTGTCTTTGCAACCACTGCTCTGTAGTATAGTTTGAAGTCAGGGATTGTGATTCCCCCTGCATTACATTTGCAGCTTAAAAGTGTTTTGGCTATCCATGGTCTTTTGTGGTTCTATATGAATTTTTGGATCATTTTTTCTATTTCTGTAAAGTCAGTCAGTGGAATTTTAATGTGTATTGCATTAAATCTATAGATTGCTTTTGGCAGGACAGCCATTTTTACAATATTAATTTTCTCTATCCAGGAGCAGGGGAGGTCTTTCCATTTTTTAATGTCCTCTGCTATTTCTTTCTTTAATGTTTTGAAATTTTCCTTGTAGAAATCTGAAGGGTCTTTGGTTAGATTGATTTCAAGGTATTTAATTTTCTGGTGGGCTATCATGAATGGTATCTTTCCTGAAATTTCCTTCTCTTCTTGTTTGGAATTGGTGTAAAGAAAAGCTATTGATTTTTGTGTTTTAATTTTGTAGCCTGCAACTTTGGTGAAGGAGGTAATTAGATC
>VMDO01039643.1:0-12543 GCA_007922755.1 Pedetes capensis
TAGAGGGTGCTCCCAATGCATACACTTCACACAATCAGGACCAAAGTTAACCAAAACCGTATTGTTTCATTCTCATTATAAATGTAAAGGGAGCTATGATGGGACTTGGGGCTGTGCACTATGCGATCTCTAACCTAAGAAGTTTTCAATACCTATGTTGTAACCACAACAACCCACCCTGTGACACCTGGTTTAAAATCTAAAAACAACAAACAAACACTAAAAGGATAAAAATGGGGCTCTGGTAGGTTACGCTAAAGTCACCTGTACTCCTCAGGGCACAATCACTACTTTTTCTGAGGGTTGCCAAAGTGTATGGGCACCCAAAGCTTTTGGTTTGCCTAGTTTCAACCTGAAAAGGGTTCAAACTGAGGTCAATAGAGATTACTTCTACTAATGGGCTCCAGTTCTTGCTATGGGACCTTTGCCAAAAGGAGATACAGTAATACATGAGATTCCATATGATAGGCCTCTGGATATCATTTAAGTGTCAATCCTGAAAATCCAGGGAAGGCCATTACATTGTATGTCATCAAAAAGACTCAGGTCCCTCCAGCTCAACAATTCCAGGTTTTTAAATCTTCCTGTGACCTCCTATGGTTGTACTCATTGCACATGGTCCCTGAGTCCTCATATCTGTTTTCACAGGTAGCTGAAAATACAGCTCAAAATTTTTACGTCTCCTCTTGTTATGTCTGCGGAGGGACTAACATGAAAGATCAATGGCCTCCGAAAACACAAAAATTAAAGCCTCCAAATAACCTAAATATAACTGTCCCCCCTCCCTGGTCAGCCAACACTAACACAAGTGTTTGGCAGTTGAAAACATCCACTATTTAAAAATACTGTTTTGCCTTTTTGGAACATAGTCAAAGTCCCCATTAGAGAGCTAGCCTGTTTAGGACAACAACACCATAGCTCAACCACAGGTACAACTGTCTAGTGGGGAAAAGGAAACAATCCCCTGCCATACTCAAATCTGTTCTCTCTATTCCCCTCCTTAAAAAAAAAAAATCACTCATGGCATCTCCCAGAGGCCCCAAGTGAATGGAGGGGTCCTGTGGGCCTCTCTTGGTTGTGTGGTTTTACAGGCAAATCAACAGATTCCCCAAAGGCTGTACAGGGGCCTGTATCTTGGGAATGATCCAGCTGTCCTTCTTCCTAGTCCCAGGGAAAAACACTGGAGTATCCAATGAAGAAAAGAAACACAAAAAGTTAATATTCAAATAAGAGACTCAAAAGATGGTAAATGGTGTCCTAAAAGAATAACCCAATATTATGGTCCAGCCACCTGAGCAGAGGATATATTTCGGGGATGTTGTTGTTGTTAGGTGCCACCGGTATCTGACTCATAGTGACTCTATGCACAACAGGGGAAACACTATCGTCAGTGCTTCTCGGCTGTTCATAGGGTTTTTCAGTGGTGGATTGAGTTTTGGGAGTGGGTTTCCAGGTCCTTCTCCCAAGCCTAAGCACCTGGTGTTCCCGGGTGGTCTCCCTTCCAAGGACTAACCAGGCCCGACCCTGCTTAGCTTCCGATATCTGATGGGATCAGATGCCACAGTGCTACGGCTGCAGGCAATGTCGGGGATACCGCACCCCAATTCACATGATCAACCACATCATCAGGTTACCAGCCGTCCTCAAGATCATAACTAATGACAATGCTCAGGCTCTAAATCTCCTAATATGTCAAAACACTGAGGTAAAAAATGCTATTTATCAAAACAGGTTAACTCAGGACTATGTTTTAGCCTAGGAGTGAGGGGTATGTGACAAATGGTACCTAACTAATTGCTGTTAAAAATTGATGATAATAAAGAGGTCGTCCAGGATTTGACAGCCAAAACACCAAAGCTGGCTGATGTCCCTGTTCAGACTTGGATAGGGTGGTCCCCAGACTCACTTTTTAGAGGATGGTTCTCAACCTTGAAGTTTTTAGACAAAAGTAGGTGTGG
The DNA here is from genome assembly GCA_007922755.1 of Pedetes capensis. Classification (NCBI taxonomy): domain Eukaryota; kingdom Metazoa; phylum Chordata; class Mammalia; order Rodentia; family Pedetidae; genus Pedetes; species Pedetes capensis. The sequence continues at coordinate 1,959 of VMDO01039643.1, forward strand.
TTCAAGCCACAGTAGGAGTCTGCCTTATACTTCCTTGCCCTCTTAGCTTCATTTGTTAACAGCATCCACACCACCAAGGAGAGCCTCGTTAATAAACCTGCCACCACCCGGCTAGTGGCTCTAGCTAAATATCGGATCCTGACTGATGAGGAACCATCCACCTCTTGGGGACCATGTCATGATACTGATGATGCTTTTAAATTCATTTTTGAAAAGTCTCAACGAGCGGGAATGAACCAAGCTCCCAAAGAAAGACACCCCTGCACCCCAGACAAGCCAGTGGTCCCTTATTAAGCCATTGTTTGTCCTACTGTCACAGAAAGACGAGAATCAAAAAGTTGGTAAAAAGTTTCTTTGCCAAAACTAAAATGTATTTCAGTAAGATTATAATTGTTAGAGCTTAAGATTCCCAGTGGTGAACCCTGCCTGTTAAAGTTATCTTGCCATGTAAGTAGGAATCCCTCTCACGTTCCTCCTTGATTCCCTCACTGCTTATCTCACCCAGCCAATAACTTCTTCCTGACATGACAACTATCTTAGTCTTCTTTAAAATGTTGCTTAGCCCACCTGCCCATGGTCACACACACCTGACCCATGTGATTAATCCAAGTAAGGTATGACTTCCTCCATCCTACTGTAAACTATATAACCTCAGGAGAACAAAGGCTTCAGGTCAGCCAGATCATGAGAGGACAGGTTTTCCTCACGCTGATCTGTCAGCTAATAAATTGTATTATGTTACCCAAGCTTCTTCGTCTCACAAAGTATTTTCAGTTTCTCCTGCCATAGCACTATTAAAGCACTGTTTGTTCAGCTAAAGGGTGCTTAACTTGTTGCAAATAAGGTGTGTCTGAATCATTCTGGTTTCTTCCAAATGACCTAGTAAATTCTCCTAATAACAACTGTTTGAGCTGGACAGAACTGCTTACTACCTACAATGTGCATCTCTTTGTTCCAGCCTGGAGGAATTTAAGTCCTCCCCTTCTCTTCCTGTAAGTTGCAGGAATATAACTGACCACCTGACCACCCTCTATCAGCTTCTATAACCTTGCTTTGTCTGTTCTCATACCATTGTCACTTTAGTAAGCCCTCACCCCTCAGAAACCTACAAGGGGTCCAAGCTTCCTTTGTTCAGGGCTCAGTCTTTGGAACTGATTCCACTGAGTCTCGTCCTGGTACACTGAAGTCCTCCTACATCCCTCTTCTTCCCTTTAAAATTCTGCAAGAATCTTTGCTTTATTAATCACAAACGAAAAGAAACTGGCTCTCTGTGTGTAGTAAACACTTATCTGACTCTATTCTTTCAACTCTATACTATGTCTGCTCACAAAAATCACCTGGTGTTCTACTTCCTGGAACCTTCATACATAGTTGAACGGTATTCATGCCCAAAATGGCATGACCCACGTGGCTTAGAAGATTCCCTGCTGATACAACACGCACAAAAGCAGGAAGTTTAGTCAGCTCATGTAACTGCAACTTCCACCTGCAATAAAACAACAGGTTGATAGTGAGACCCTCTGTAAATACTGGTGACATTTAACTCAATCCTCAAAACTCTTGCGATCCACCCCTAAAAACGGTTACATCTATACATTCCTTAACAGTAAGAAATAGTATTAGCGTTTAATTTCCTCCAAAGATGAAAAGTCCTAAAACAAACATCACTGAAAAAGCTTAGAAAATTTTATAATAACCTAGTAAATAAAATAAATACTTTCCGTTTTTACACTTGTCAAATTAGTTCTCTGGTCTTCTATCAAAAGAAGAGAAACTAATTACAGACTGTTGTAAAGGTTGTTTTGAAACGCTAAAATTTGTAGTCAAAACTTACCTGTCAACATAAAGGAAAAAGAAGATGATGACAAAAAAAATGACTAGGGGTAGAAAGGAATAGGAAACTATAATGCCCAATCCTGTAATCTCCTTTGTTTCAGTTTATGGAAATACTACTGGGGCTGGAAGACTTACTTTTTGTTATCAGAGAGGTCAATTTTGGTCCCGGATTTTATAGTTTTAAAAGGTCCTTTCCTCTTTCTTCTTCCAGAACTTAAAAAAAAAAAAAAAAAAAAAAAAAAAAAAAAAAAAAAAAAAAAAAAAAAAAAAAAAAAAAAAAAAAAAAAAAAAAAAAAAAAAAGTGGGGGGGGGGGAGAAAGAAAGAAAGAAAAGAAAAGAAAAGAAAGAAAATATTAAGTCCATGTTGTTCAGAGAGAAACAATGAGTACAGATGCTAGAAGTTACTCACTTATCTGAAGAGGTGTGTTCATTGTCTGAGTAGTCTTTAAATTGTGTTTTTCTTTCGTTTTCTTCCTACACATTAAACAAAACATTCATACTTAGTAATATGTGACAACTACTGTTTCCATAACATAAATCAATAAAATACTCACCTACCTGAGCAGTAATATCTGTATTCTAAAAACTAAGGTTGCACAGATATATTTCACAGTAAAATATTTTCAATTATCACATTCAGTGAAGACCCAAGAAAAGTTAGAACCCAGAGACATAGTACTCAACCTCTTGTATCAACATTAACATAATGCAGCTCTGGTATTACATTAATCAAAAAGAAACACACAAATCCATTGCAATTTTCCTTTGGTCCAACAGATTTATAAATGGCAAATAAATTTCATTTTAAGGTATGTCAAGGGAAATGGAGAGAAAAGTTAAAGCAATAGTATGCAAAAACTGACAATTTTTATCAGGAAAGAATCCAAAGGAAACACCAAAAACAAGCCTCAATCCCCAATTTTACCATCAGAAAGCACTGTATTTGTCCACCGGCAGCCCGTGTTCTACAAGAAGAAAACTGTAGATTCTCATCCTTTTCCCAAGTACAAAAGAAAATGTAGTAAAAAATTAAAGCAAGATTAGGGAAGGCCCTACCTATAAATGTTAATTACATATGCCAAGTAGTAACACAATGGCAAATGTTGTAAAATAGCAGAAGAAATGTGTATGCATACATACACAAATGCATCTACAAATGCATACAAATGCATCTACAGAGCCAGAGGATGAGAAAAGTTAGGATCTTCCATTTTTGATTATGACTTTGTTCAGTCACCCTGTCTGTCCCTGTGTGAAACTCACTAACAAAGTTAAAGGCATATGGAAGATGTTCTTCAAAGACTAATTTTGTGACACAACGAACTCTACATAAATAATAAAATATTTCCAAACTAGTCGTAAAGAAATGTAAACCTGTGTGTTACCCTTTAGACAAGAGTGACGAGAGCCAGGTGTGGTGGGGCGCGCCTGTAATCCCTGGTACTCTGAGAAGCAGAGGCAGAAGGATCTCAGGTTCGAGGCCAGAGGCAGCTCTCCGGCACAACATAGCAAGACCCTGTCACAAGATGAAAAATAAAAGCTAGGCTGTGGGTACAGCCCACTGGTAAAGTTATGTGTGCAGCCACTTGCAAAGTTATGTGTGAGGCCTTAGGTTTGGCCCCCAAGTACCACCAGGGGGGAAAGAAAGAGAGTGACAAGATTACATAGTGGGGAAATGGTTCTGGAAAGTCACCTGAAACAGAATGAAGGTGGACCTCAATCTAAAATATCATACACAAAAATTGACTTAAAATGGAACAATAACCTAAACAGGAGGGGTGGTTGTTGTTAGGTGCCGTCGAGTTGTGTCCGACTCATAGCAACCCAATAGGGTCTTCAATAGCTGATTGTTTCAGGATTGCCTTGGGAGTGGGTTGCCATGTCCTTCTCCCATTTTACGGTGCTGGGAATTGAACTTTACACCTCACGAGACTGCAGAGCGGTGGTCTACCAAATGAGCTAATTCCCAGCCCAAACAGAAGGGGTACAACTGTAAAAGTCTTACGAGAAAACATTTGGGCATGTCTGCATGGGATTGGATTATGGAGGTCGTCCCCCCACCCCAACACCAGGTGCTTTTTTTCTTTTTTCTTTTTAGCAATAATGATTAAAAAAAAAAAAAAAAAAAAAAAAAGAATCCATGGAAAGCCAATGAATTAGCCCCTAAAAAAAATTAAAACTTTCGCCAGGTGTTACAGGTGTGATGGCACACACCTGTAATCTCAGCAATTAGGAGGCTGAAGATGGAGGATCATCATTTTGAGCTAAGCTTGGTCTTCACAGTGAGTTCCAGTCCATCCTGGGCTACCCAGGGAGATCCTGTATGGTGGTGGGGACAGGGGTTATTAAAACCTTTGTCCTTCAGAGGACATTGTCAAAAACCTATTTAAGATTTAAGGAAACCTTAGAAATCTTAGAATAGAAAAAGTGTTTGCACATTAAACACCTGTCAAGGACTATGTAACAAGAATACACACATGGAATATTTGCCACTCAACAGTAAATAGCCAATTAAACAACTGGCTGAGGAACTGAATATACATTTCACCCAAGATGATATTTACAAGGATAATATGTCAATGCAAAAAGTGCCAATAGCCATTTGGGAAATGCGAGTCAAAATCATAAGGAGATAGCACTTCAAGACCACTTGGATGGCTAAAATCAAAAGTACAAATAAGAACCGGTAGTAGAAAGAGTGGTCAAATGAGGTCATTAGAAATCAATGCTGGAAATGTAAAATGGTGGCACCTTTTTAAAAACATAATCCGGTAGTTCTTTAGAAAGGTAAACATTGAGTTACTGAAAAAGCTAGCACGTCTACTACACACCTGTTCAAGAGATATGAATGAGTATACCCACATCAATGTTTATGACTATCATACAGAATTAGTAAGAATAGCTATAAGTGGGAATAACAGAAGTTCATCAACTGATGACAGATTTAAAAAGTGGTAAATCCATTTTATAGGATATTATTTGGTAAGAAAAATGAAGCCGCGTATTGTTACACACAAAACCACTTAACCATGAAGATCATCTGCTAAAAGAAGATAGCAATCTCTGAAGATAATGTTATATCATTCTATTCCTATGGATACACAACATAAGCAAATCTATACAGAAAGTACATCAGTAGTTGTTTGGACTGTATTGATTTCAAGGAACTGTGAGTTACACAGCAGGCATAAGTTTCATTTAAAGATAATTAAATGTTCTAAAACTGATTGTGGCAATAGCTGTACAACTACGAATACATTAGAGAAAGGGGGAAAAAAAAAAACCCAACCCCCACCCCAAACACAAACCACTAAATTGTACACTTGAAACGGATATACTGGGGGCAGGAGTTGTGGCTCAGTGATACAGCCCTTGCCTAGTATCCAAGAAACCCTGAGTTTGAACACCAACACTGCTAGGGGAAAAAATTGTTAAACTGTGGTTGTTGCTGTTAGATGCCACAGAGTCACGTCCAATTCATAGCAACCCTATGTACAACACAAGGAAACACTCCATAACACTGTGGCATGCATATGACCTTTTTATGTTGAAGCCCATTGTTGCAGCCAATGGGCTGTGTCAATCCATCTAGTTGAGGGTCTTCGATTTTTTCACTGACTCACCACAATCCCAACCACGATGTTTTTCTCCAGGGACTGGTCCCTGCTGACAATGTGTCCTAAATATGTAAGACGCAGTCCAGCCATCCTTACTTCCAAGGGGCACTCTGGCTGCACTTCTCTGGCACAGATCTCTTGCTTCTTTTGGCAGTCCATAGCATATTCAATATTCATCTCCAGCACCATAATTACAAAGCATCAATTCTTCTTCTCCTGTCTCCCTTATTCTCTGTCCAGCTTTCACAGCCTTATGATGCAACTGATTATACCATGGCATTAATCAGGCACACCTTCACCTTCAATGTGACATCTTTACTTTTCAACACTTTAATGAGGTCTTTTGCAACAGCTTTTCCCAATGCAATGTGTCCTTTGATTTCTTGACTGCTGCATCGCTGGGTGTTGGCTCTAGAACCAAATAAAGCAAAATCTTAGACAATCTCAATCTTTTCTCCATTTGTCATGAAGTTGTACACTGACCCATATGTAAGGATTTTTGTTTTCTTGATGTTAAGGTGGAATCCATACTGAAGGCTGTGTTCTTTGTTCTTCATCAATAAATATTTCAAATCCTCTTCACTTTCAGTAAGCAGAGTCTTGTCATCTGCATAATGCAGGTTGCCAATGAGGCTTCCTCCAATCCTGATGCTGTGTTCTTCTACATAAAGTCCAGTTTCTCGGATTATTTGCTCAACATAGAGACTGAAGAGGTATGACGAAAGGATACAGTCCTGAGATACACCTTTCCCAACTTTAAAGCAAGTGTTTCCTTGTTATATTTGAATGACTGCCTCCTAGTCCATGTACAGATTCCTCCAGTATAATTAGGTGTTCTAGTATTCCCATTTTTTGCAATGTTATCTGTACTTTGTTGTGACCCACACAGTCAAATGCCTTTCAAATTCTCCCTCTCTCTCCCCCCCCACCTCTTCCCCACCTCTCTCTCTCTCTCTCTCTTTCTCTCTCCCCCCCCCCCGCCCCGTTGGTGTGTATGTTGTTTTTGTTAGGTGCTGTTCAGTCAATGTTGGACTCATAGCAACCCTATACACAACAGCTGAAACAGTATTGTTAGTGCTTCTCTGCTATTCATAGGGTTTTCAATGGCTGACTGATTTTTAGGACTGGGTTGCCAAGTCCTTCTCCCAAGCTTACAGCACCTGGTGTTCCCAGGTGCGTTCCCATCCAAGTACTAACGAGGACCAGCCCTGCTTAGCTTCAGAGATCTGATGGGGTCAGATGCCATGGTGGTACCGCTGCAGGCTTATTTACATGTATATACACACACACACACATACACACACACACATACATACATGCACACACAGTGGTTTCATGGTTAAATATTTTGGTTATTTTGTGAAAGAATTCAAAAGCTGTTGTCTGGGGAATTCCACTTCTTTTTGCAACTAGGAAGTTCAGAATCCATCACCTGATTTAAGGTTTTGTTTGTTTTTCAACTCTCCATGTATTCTCAGGCATTTTTCTAAACTTATGTTTCTGCAGTTCTAAATATGTAGAGACTACAATGAACATATAAAGACCATTAATACATCTTAAAGGGGTATCTTTCGGATGAAACGAAATGGTTCACTCAGTAGATGAGAGAACATCTGAGCTGCCCTGATTTTCTTCACATTTTTATCAATCTTCAACTATAAAGGAGGCTTACCTTGTCATCCTAAAAGGAAACATTCCAAAAAGAAGATGCATGTAAGACAGCACTTTAATTTTTCTATGAACAAAATATTTCATTCAGGATAAGCTTGCCTAAGTTTTTAAAGACTTTAATAATACACAAGTTCCAAGTACAAAAGATACAGTAGGATACACTAAACGGATAGTTAGAAAAACCCCTCCAACCCTCCCCAGTTTTAACACAAAAGAAACTTACTCTCAGTGATTCCTGGAAGGAGGAGACCTGGTACTGCGCATACTTAGCAATTGTGGTGTGAGATCTATTATTCTCATAACGCCAAATTTTCTTTGTTCCAGTGGGATCCCAGTTCTCATCTGCTGGTTGCAACAACTGTGTCCTCACCTCTACCACATGTTCATTGTTGGCTTCTACCAAAGTTTTGGTAGAGAAAAGCCCAAGATCTTTATGAATTAAAAAGCTGAATTAGTACATAAAGTTAAATTCAGTATAAGGAAAATTTCAAAGTGCTTAGCATGTTCATTTTCATGGAGTTCCATCAGTTGCCCTTAAAATAGCTCCCAGCCACTTGGTACCAGATTTGCACCACAGTTGCTAGGGTTAGCCGTGATGACAAGTGTGGTGTTCATAAGAAAGACCAAATATTATGCCTATTTCATATTCAAGACTTCTGCAAGTATGTACCCCAAATCCTTTATGTGCTGTAACAACTTCTAAGTTTAAACAAGCATCCAGCATAGAAGTTGCCTATAACTACTCACATAAAGGGTCGCAGGAGATAAAGGCCGGGACAGAGACAGACACAGAGATAGGCAAGAGGGATAAACACCAAGATAGAGAAAGGGAAGAGATAAAAACAGAGATGGGGAGTGATAAAGATGGAGACACAGGAGACAGAGATGGAGAAGACAGAGAAACAAAGACATAAGATTGAAATAAATACTCATTGAAGGCTGAAAATACATCAGTAAGGCTCTACTACTGTTCTAAGTTTAATGCTAGTAAAAGAAATATTCAACTTAAAAAAGAAAATAGAAAGAAAAGAAGAAAAGAGCTTACCTAACTTAAGAGCTCCAGCAAGGCCACGTATAACCGTAACAGGGTTTTTTGGATTTGTACAAAACTGATGTAATGGAGGAAAGAAAGCATCACGCTTATTTTCCAACTGTAAAGTTAAAATGTTTTGTTAGGTCTCAAGAAAATGATGATATGTTACGCTGCAAGTTTGCATCGTTTTCCCATTAACCTGGCAGTTTAAAATCTATAGTGCGTTAATATTGTGTTGCTACATGTTACAAAGGCCTGCAGCCCTACCACTGTGGCGTCCTATCCTGTCAGATTTCAGAAGCTAACCAGGGTGGGGCCTGGTTAGTCCTTGGTTGTGAGGTGGGCTGGGAATGCCAAGTGTTGTAGGCTTGGGAGAAGGAACCCCGCAACCCACTCCAAAAAATCAATCAGCCATTGAAAACCCTATGAACAGCAGAGAAGCACTGAAAATACTGTTTTGCCTCTTGTACCTAGGGTTGCTATGAGTCGGACATCGACTTGACTGCACCCAATAACAACAACAACACGTTTCCATTATTTTATCATTAGTCTTCTCAAGAAGTTGTACTGTGTGTGTGTGTGTGTGTGTGTGTGTGTGTGTGTAAACAAATACATTCTAAATTTAATTTATTTTTAAAAAGATGTTATTTCGCTTAAGTCACACTAGGATTCACAATATATTTAAGTAGTTAAGCTATTCAAATTTTTCCCAAGTGTACTTTCAGGATTTCCCAAATGAAAAAAGGTGGGAGACGTGGAACTCTGAAGTTTAAAATCAAAATATTTTTAAACTACTATGAAAATTTAAAAAGGATTACCGAGACCACCAAGACAAATTTTAGTTTTGTATTTATTCCCTCAAAGTTTTGTTTGAAATGTTTGTTTTCATTTCTGTTCCACTGCTCCTCATGCAGTAAGATACCAATCAATTTTAATTGAGTAAAACATGAGAATGAGGGGTGGGGGCGGGGGAAAGCCAAATCACCAAGATCCTTTTATAACTTTTTCACTTCTTAGCTTAGAATCTTCTCATATGTGCATCGGAAAGGGAACTGGAAAGGATGGGAGAAGGACCCACCAACCCACTCTCAAATTCATCAGAAGAAAACACATAAATATTTTAATGTAATGTATTGCAAGTTTCTGTGTCAAATCCTTGCATTGCTGAAAAGTAAAAATAGCACTTAATTGCAAATTGAAATTTTAAGATGTCTATTTAATATCACGTTAAACATTCTTCATTTGTTAACTCACTGTTTCGATACTGTGGAGCTGAACCCAAGGGAAGAGTGCTCTACAACTGACCTGTACCTTCGGGCCCTTTTTCACTTTATATTTTCAGTCCAGGTCTTGCTAAGTTATGCAGGCTGCCTCTGACCTGGAATGTGTGAACCTTCTGCCTCTGCGTCCCAAATCCCTGGCGTCATACCGTGTTCCACTGTGCCTGCTAGTGATAAACTTATACATAGCATGCACTCATCATGTTTACTTCCCAACTACCATGTCTGAAGGTAGAAAAAAACTCTTAATTATGAAATGATACATCAAATGAAAATTTACATCCAGACAACTAACAAGTGGCAGAATTCAGAAACGTGTTAATTAAAAGTTGACAGGGGAACAACTATCTTTGTTGCTCTCATAATCACAGTTAATATTTTGGAAGAGATTTCAAATTTTTCATCCCCAAAATATTTTTTAATACACCACTGGTCATAGAGACCTTTCTGCAGAAGGTAGCCATGAAATAATTTTTACTTTCTGGACTCTTTTTTTTTTTTGCAATTACTTAGCTCTGTAGATGTGACAAGAAAAGACAGTAAACGAATACATTAACAGGGCTGTGTTCCAATAAAACTTCATTTCCAAAACAACCACAAAAACAAAACAAAACAACAACAACACAGGGGAAACACCCAAAACAAAAACATTGGTGAGGTATAACAGACTAAGAGCAATCATTTGCCGCCCTTGGAACACAAACATGCATTTCTGAAGCTTTCAGCCCAGGAGAGTGAATTTGTTGTTCCCCATCTACATTGATTTAAAAAGACATCTACCTTCTAAAGTCAGATAATTAGTTCAGATGATTTACTTCTAGTTAATCAACTGACACTCACATAAATACTAGGTGTGGGTGGATTCAGCTTCTCCTTTGGCAAGGGAGGGTACGGTGACTTCGGTGGTCGTGGAGGCGGACATTCATCCGACAAAATGGGACTATTAGACAGACCATTTTTACCGAGATTCCTTTAAAGAAAAGAAGAAGAAAGGAAGGAAGACATCAATCAAAGATTTATTCCTAAAATGGGAAAAAAAATCTGATTAAGTGTTAAAGTATAAGGCATGTACAAAAATACAATCATTCTAGGATAATGCACCTTAATTCAATGAAAAGAAAAAACAAAGGCGTTAATTGCACAGATAT
>VMDO01039644.1:0-12620 GCA_007922755.1 Pedetes capensis
AACAAGATGAGTAGACAAGAAAATGCATATATACATAAAGGGACACTGTTCTGCTTTTCAAAAGAGAGAAATACTTTCAATTGTGAGAGCATGGATGAACTCTACATGAAATTTGTCAGCAGAGAAAGACGCATACCACATGATGTCACTTTCATGTGGAAACTAAAATCATTGAACACATCATGGTAGAGAATAGAATGGTAGTTTCCATGAGTTAGGGGAAGGGAAGGTTGTGGAGACTATCAAAAGATACAACACTTCATTGTGCTAGGGTCAAGAAAGTCAAGAAGTCTATCGTACAACATGATGACTATAGTGAATAACAACCATCTTAAAAAATGTTAAGTACATTTTAAGTTTCCCTATAACAAAAAGAGATATGAGTGATGGCATATGTTAATTAGTTAACTTTAAATATTGGACAATTTATACATATTTCAAAACAACATGCACATGCTAAACATATACAACTTTAATTTGTTAAATTTAAGAAAATGGTAAAGAAGATAGAAGTGTTCCTGAGCATTTGGGCTGAAGACCAGAATGTCAAAATTGGGCTTCAGTCCAGTCACTGATTCAACCTCTGAGTTTCTTGTGGAAGTAGTGCATACCATTTATAAAAGTCAAAGAATACCATAAATTTGTTGCTCGGATAATTCTCTGTAACCAAGGTAACTTCATAATTTATTATCCAAACTAAAATATTCAAATGGAGAGTGAAAGGAAATGATAAAGCAGTTTACATGATTAATTGGAAACATTTGTTTATAAAAGAAAAAATCACATATTTGTGCCTTAGAACAAAAACAAACCCATGTTATTTTATCAGTATCTAAATGTTAAACAATTAAGCATACAATTATTATTCTCATTACATGCTTATTTAATTTTAAAATATCTTGACTGTATCTATATTAATATCATTAATCTTTATTAAAATAGTTTTCAAATTCTAAAAAAGAGAAATCACCTCTTTCTAATTAATGTAATAGAAAAAGTAGATTAAAAGGTCTATATAAAAATACACAGTTTTGAAATATATGAAAGACTACATATGTATATGTACATGTACAGTTAGTTCTCTATATTCCAGGGTTCTACATCAGTAGAATAAACTACCTGCCAATAGAAAATATTCAGAAAAAAATTATGTCTGTACTGAACATGACTTTTTCTTGTCATTATTCCCTAAACAATACAGTATAACAACTACTCACATAGCATTTACATTGTACTAGTTATGATAAGGAATCTAGAAATGATTTAAAATATGAGAGTGTGTATTTGCAATTTCCTCACAGTTTTATATATGGGCTTTGAGTATCCTAGGATTTTAGTATCCAAATTGGAGGGAGACTTCTTAGAATGACTCCTCCCAAGAATATCAGGGATGATTGTATATATAAATGTATATCTAAATAAACTTCATGATAAATTGAGAAAAGATTAAGGTTTCCTAAGGTTTTGCTTTTCTTGGTTCTGCATTCAATACCCACAGAAGCAGCAATCAAGAAATCAAATGATGCATTATACTGGGAAAAGTTATTGCAAAAGACCTCTTTAGAGTGGTAAAAACTAAAGATGGTGCCTGACTCATGCCATGGCATTTTCAGTTGCATCATGTGCTTGTGAAAGCAGGATATTGAGTAAAGAAGATAGGAGAAGAAATAATGGTTTTGAGTTAGGGTGCTGGAGATGGATATTGAATATACCATGGACTGCAAAAAGAACCAACAGATATGTCCTAGAAGAAATACAACCACAGTGTTTCTTGGAAGCAAGGATGGCTACACTGTGTATTATATATTCTGGACATGTCAGGAGGTACCAATTCCTAGAAAAGGACATAATGTTTGGGAGAATGATGAGTCAATAAAAAAAGGAACACCTTCAACTAGATGGATTGACATAGTGGCTGAAACAATGGGATTAAACATAGAGAAGATCATGTGCCTGGCAGAGTGCCCTAGAGTATTTTGTTCTATTGTACATGGGGTTGCTATGAGTTGGACTTGACAGCATCTAACAACAACAACAGTTTTTTTTAAATCATCCTTGTGGAGAAGAATCAAAATGCAAAAGATGTCAATTCTATTAAATTGACTTATAGTACATGCAAAATTTCCGTACAATTTCAAATAGACATCTTCAAGAAATTTTACACAAAAAGATTCTGCCATTGCCAGGTGCAGTGGCACATGCCTGTAATCCCTGCGGCTCAGGAGAGCTAGACAGGAGGATCGCAAGTTCGAGAACAAACGCAGTCTAAGTAACTTGGAGAGACCCTGTCTCAATAAAGTAGAAAAATGGGCTGGAGGGTGCAGCTCAGTGATCCAGCACTTGCAAAAAGCACGCAAGTTTGAGGCCCTGGGGTTCAACTACCAGTACCACACACACACACACACACACACACACACACACACACACACACACACATAAAAAAAAAGATTCTATCTTATTGTAATTGGGCCAATAGGAACAGGGATATTTTTGAGAACAAACTTGCAAGGACAAAGGAGTTGGACAATTACCCTTATAAAGCCATGGTAATACATTGTTATGGTACAGGCATGGAAAGTGTCAGCAAATCATAAAGAAAAGGGAGTCCAGACACAAGATTACATGCACAGAAATTCATGGTTACAGTGGCACTGTCAAAATAGTGATGAGGAACACTTCAGTTTCTAGTGGTTGGATAACTTGTGCTTTGTGAGGAAATATAATGTTGAATCCTATTCAACTTCAACAACAAAAAGAGCATGAATAAAATTACACAGTAAGTAATAATTTCTGGATTTTATAGAACATTTGCTATGAGCCACAAGTAATACAAATCTTTTATCTCTTTTGATTTCCAGACTTAAGTTTGATTTAGTTACTTGACATCTCATTTAAAAACCTGGAATAGTATTCACAGTTAGAAAGCTCAGGCATCATAAGCCAATATCTAGACATCTGCTCTCCTCTACAAAACACATGCATTGAACCTCATGGTTGGTTTATATTTTCCCCATTGGAGTACATGAAAACTAACAAGGAAAACAAATCAACTAACAAAATATTAAGCCATTTCAAAGTAAACTATAATGCTAGCCTATTCAGAATTTTGATTAACAACAAAAGTTATTGTTCAAGACTGCTTTAGCTATTTGGTGTGTTCATTGTTTGCACATGAATTTTAAGATTGTTTTTCTAGTTCCATGAAGACTGTCATTGGCATTTTGATGCAGATTTCATTGAATCTGTAAATCATTTTCAGTAGTATGGACACTTTGTTAATTTTTATAATCAATGACAATGGAAAATCTTCCCAATTTTTTTTTTTTGTCTTTAATTTCTTTAATCAGTGCTTTGGCTTTGTACTTTTAATTGTAGAAATGTCTCACTTCCTTGATTAAATTTTTTCCTAAGTGTTTTGTTTCTTCATTTCTCTGTCAGTTTGCCATGCTCTTGGGGCTTTCGTGTTGCTGTGATGCTGAAAGCTATGCCACTTGTATTTCAGATACCAACAGGGCCACCCATGGTGGGCAGGTTTCAGCTGAGCTTCTAGACTAAGATAGACTAGGGAGACTTGGCAGCCCACTCCCAAAAGAATAAGCCATTGAAAACACTATTAATATCAGAGGAGTACTCTCAGATAATAGTGCCAATCGGGTCCTTATGAGTCACATCCAATTTGATGGCACTTGACAACAACAAAAATGTTTTATTTTTTTAATAGCTACTATGAATGGGATTGGTTTCATTATTTCTCCATCAGAAATCTTGTTACTGATGTATAAAACTCTATTAATCTTTGTCTTTTGACTTTGTACTCTGCAACATTACTGAATTTGTTTAACGGTTCTAACTGTGGTTTGGTCGAATATTTAGGAACACAGCAATATAGCTGAAGGCATCCCAATTCTTGATTTCAGGACATACAGCAGACCAACAATAACCAAAACAGCATAGTACAGAACAATTAAATAAATAACTAAATAAATATCCAAGCATTAAACCATGCATGTACAGCAACTGATTCTCAACAAAGTTGTCAAAAACATATATTCAACAAAGGATAGTAAGGAAACTGGTTATACATAATCATAAGACTGAAATTAAACTCCGTCTTCCACCCTGTGTAAAAATTGACACAAAGTGAATAAAAAATTTAAATATAAGTTTTTTAACTATGGAACTAGTAGAAGAAAATAGAAGAGGAATACTTTAAAATATTTGTATTGGTATAGGTAATATTATGTCTATATATGTGTGTGTACATGTATATAAAATAACATAAATATAATTTAAATATAAAATATAAATATATAAAATAACATAAATAAAATAAATGTGTATATTCAGATATGACCTCAAAAACACAAGAAACAAAGGGAAAATAGACAGATGGAGCTGCATCAAACTAAAAATTTTAGCATAGCAAAGGAAATAATCAACAGAACGAAGAGAAAATCTTCACAGTGGAAGAAAAATATTTGTCAACTATTCATTTGACAAAGAGTTAAAATTCAGAACATATAAGAAACTAAAAGAACTAACAAAAAGAAGTAATAAAACTTCAAAGTAGACACCTCTGCGTAGACTATTCTCAAAAGAAAAGAAACCCAAATGGCTAATAAAAAACCCAAATGACAAACAAAAAAAATTAGAAAAAAAAAACAAAACATATCACTAGCCATCAAGGAAAAGAAAATCAAAATTACAATCATCTCACCCCCACTAGAATGGATGTTATCAAAATAAATAACAAATACTAGCAAGGATGTGGTGAAAAAGAGTCTTATATTCTATCACTGGAAATATAAAATAGCTTAACCATTATGAAGAATAGTGTGGAAGCCGGGAGCGGAGGCTCAGCCCTGTAATCCCAGCAGCTAGGGAGGTGGAGGCAGGAGGATCACAAGTTCTAGACCAGAGGCAGTCTGTGTAACTTAGCAAGACCCTGTCTCAAAAAGTAAAAAAATGGGCTGAGGGTGTGGCTCAGTGGTCCAGCACTTGCAGAGTATTCAAGCACGAAGCCCTGGGTTCAACCCCCAGTACTGCAAAAAAACAAAACAAAACAAAACAAAACAAAGAATAGTGTGGAAGTGCTTCAAAAACCTAAAAATAAATTTGTCATAAGATCCAGCTATCCTGCTTCTAGATATGTAGCCAAACAAAATGAAAGGATCCTACCTAAGTGACACCTGTGTACCCTTGTTTATTATGATATGTTTATTATGGAGTTATTCACAATAGTTAAGATATGAAATCAGCCTACATGCCCAGCAACAGATGAATGGATAAAGAAGTTGTGGTAAATACATACAATGGAATATTATTCAGCCACAAAGAAGAACTGAATTCTCTCATTTTCAGGGGAATGGATGGTACTGGAGGCCATCACAATAACTGATATAAGCTACACACAGAAAGACAAGTACCACATGCTCTCTCCCATATGTGGGAATTAAAATAAAAACAAAGAAACAGTCAACTTGAATGTAAAATAGTGATTACCAGAGGTTAGGAAACAGCGGGAGGTGGATAAGGGGGAGCTGAATTTGATCAGTGCTTGTTGTTTGCACTGAATCGTATTACTATGAATTAATATGTTAACCAAAATTTTTTACAAAGAATAAAATAAATATAAAACTGCAAACACTGATGAATAGTGTAAGTTGAAGTAATGTTAGAAAATAATGAGAAAATAGATATTGAATAAAATACTATCTTTTTGAAATCTCATAATCATGTATGCATTAAAGGAGAATTGAGTTTAAGTGCTTTGATTTTATTGACTTCTTATTTACATGCTTTGATTTTATTGATGTCTATGGAGTGTCTTATATGTAAAAGCCTAAATGTACATATTATAATATTGAGAAACTTATAAGTATAAGCAAACAACATGAAAATAACATAAAAGTAATCCTATTTTATTACAATGGAAAATTGGCTGAATTTTGACATTTTATCTTATAAGCAAACTTTCTCTGAGAAGCTTTTTATGAGGCTTGTTTATCTTGAAGGAACTCTAATGGCAAAACCTGGAAAATGTTACCTATTGTTAGCTCACACTATTGTATTTACCTGTTACCCTCTCCACACTGCCAAGATGGTCTGTCAGTGTTTTCCATTTCATTTAGGAATCAGCCACAACACTTTGCTTAGAGGTAAAACCTGGCATGTGAGTTAAAACTAAGTCAGTTTTAGTTTTCCTTAAATAAGTTTTGCAATACTTTTCGGCTAAGCCACTTTAGTTAGAATAGAACATAAATAAATGTAACTGACTCCAGATGCTTCTTGTGCCCACTGAGAAACAACAGAAAAGATATGTGTTTTCTTAAAAAGTGAAAAACAAATCTGAAAGCAATGATCAATGTGGCTCTTCTCTTCATATGAACCCGGTGTCTTAATTTAAATTTGTGCTTGCTTTTTAGGTATTCAGAGACTACATGATATTCGTTTTTCTAGTACATTTATAGTGACCCACTATCTTTAGATACTCAATGCAATATTGATTTAGTGCAAGATTTTAAGTAGAATGCATGTATCAATACTAACTGAACTTGAGAAATGTGGCATTATGTATACATAAAATTGGAAAATCCTAAAGCCGTCTTTGCCTAATAAAACTGGGGAAGATCAGCCCCATCCTTTGCAGTTCTAGATATATCACATGACAGTTGCGGTGTGTTGACTCAGCCTTGGAGAAAGGCGCCCAGTGGGTTGGCAGGATAAAAGGCTTCCTGTTTATTCAACAATGTGTCTCTGTGGGGTTTAAACAGTGGTAATCAGACTGGTGGGCCTTACATACTGCATAAACATTTCATTTTCCAAACCCACCAAACAGGGTGGGCAAAATGGAAAGTGTGACATGGACAGCCATCAGATCTACAACCCACGTGGAAAGATTCTCAGACATACATAACCAGCCTGCTCTGGTGTGTCCCAGAAACTTTGTGTGCAGTTCCTGGCACCACTGCAGTCCCCATTATTCTGATTTCTCATCCAAGCATTTGACACTGGAATGCCACTTAGTACCTAGGTAGGCTCCCTACAAATTTCAACAGTTTAAGGGTACAAGGTCAACAGGAACTCTGAGTCTGATTGAGAAGAGCTGCCTGCAATCTCCTGTTCAGAATACCAGAAAAGTCGTCAACAGAAGAAACTGACCCCACTTCCTAAATAAATTATTATTATTATTATTATTATTATTATTATTAGTCCAATGAGGGAATCTAACTGGAGAAAGAGAAACAGGAGAGAAAATAAAAATTTCATTGCAGAAGAAGGCATATAAGAGAAATGAATTTAGAATTCCCTGGCCTAAGCATCTTCTCTCTCCTGCTCTTTTTTGGGCAGGCTCATCACGTCCTAAACTTCTGAAGCCGTACAGTATGAATAACATGAGGATTTTACTTTCTTAATGGAACTGTGAAATTCAAGTAAGATATTGTAGCTGAAATACATTATGAAATTGTAAGACCCACAGAAGTGAAAAAAATTGACTGAATATAACATTAGAGAATTAAATCTAGTGATATTATTAATATTTATTTAATAAAATGATCAATTGAAGCAAAATTGGGTTCAGGAACAATTTGTACTATGTACTACCTATCCTAGGTAAGACATAATCTCCCTAAGTCTCCAGTTCCCTATCTGGGAAAGAAGATGCTATCATTTGTCCCAAGAGAATTGTGATAAAGAAACGAGAAAGTGCTCAGAGAATGATGCCAGTAAATGGTTGAAGATTTTATTAGGATTAAAGCCAAGACTCACATATGAACTTCAAGAATGTATTTATCACTTGGAATTGGATTCAGCTGCCTGAATCACATATGTGCTTACATCTGATCACATAACCAGAAGCTCAAGTTTGGCCGTGCCGAATGGTGACAGTGACTCAGTGATGCCATGGGGGCAGTAGCTTCTTTCTGTCTTTCCATCCTGCCCTCTTGGCATGTGGCCTTTGCTCTGTTAGCCACACGATTGTTGCCCCATTTTCAGGTGTTGCATCCACAATTCAGACAGAAAGATGATAAAAATCTCAAAAAGAAAAAGAAGGTGGTGGGGGGGAACCAATGGCAAAAAAACTGCTGAAAAGAAGCTTCTTCCTTTCATCATTAAACAATTATCTTTCTCAGATACCCAGAGGAGATGCTTTTATTTACATTCCAGTGGCTAGAACTGAACCAAATGAGTATTCTTGGCTCACAGGTATTTTGAGTAGGTAGATGCTTCAATAGGGCACAGTATTTTGGGGAATAAAACTGTGACTTTTTAAAAGGTATTAAGAAAGACTGGTTGTTGAGTGGACTTCCATATCAATGAGCACATGCTGGGGTTGGGGATTTAGCTCAGTGGTAGAGCGCTTGCCTCGCAAGTACAAAGCCCTGGGTTCGGTCCTCAGCACCGTTAAAAAAAAAAAAAAAAGGAAAAACAGAAAATTCCAAAAAAATCTGGTTAAAAAAAAAAAAAAGTAACAATCAATGAGCACATGCTTAAAAGTTAGAGAAACACCAGCATTATCTTGAATTTTTCAACTTTTATATCCCAGGTTTCCTAAATAAGTGTGGACTCCCTGAACACTGGCTCCTGCCTTGTTAACTTCTCTAGAAAGTATCACATCACGCTACGCAGACTGGTGTAAACTACAGAAAGAAAACAAACATTTGAGCAGACCGACTTAAGAATGATAGGATGTCTGTAATGAAACCCTTAATGTGTTATCCAATTAAAAATGTTTTTTTATTTCTTTCTCCCTCCTATATTCCCTCTATTTAACTCAATGAAGATCTTCCAGAAGCTTTTAAGTTGTTCTTGTAGACACCATTCAAAGATGGTGTGACACTCATATTTTATCAGGAAGTTTGTTGTGGAAAGATTTTGTAACTGAATAGTTCCTCCAAACAGGAAATAGTATTACAGTGGCAGTTCTATAACTCAGACCTTATATTCACCAAAGTGTTTCTTTACAGCTCCCCAAAGTATAATTACTGTGGATTTATTTTTGGCCTTTATGAATGTCTAAGAGAACATAGCCCTATTAAATGTCTATCCCTCCCTCAGACTTTTAGCCCAATGGACCAGAAAAATGCCTGACCTAGAGTACAATTTATTGGGAATGCCTTCACTTCTAAGCTGTTCCTATAACTTGGGACATTTATGTGATATAGAGATAAGAAGATCATAAAGAAGATGTATATAATTGGTGTTCTAATTGTTAGGAGTCCAAACAATAGGAAATACTGAAGTGAGGATTGATTGGATTGCTTACCAAATAATGTATTTAAGTAGGGATTTGAATAGTTTATGTAAGATATGCTATATAATTGATATCTAATAAATAATACAATTTCTTCTACCTTTACTGACACTCAGATTTGGGGTAGGGCCACGTGGTTAAGTTTCTTTATTCTCTTGAATATTTTAGAAAATAATCTCTTCTATGAATTTGCATTTCAATCAGACATTTGCTATAAAAGCTTATACCCAGGAAAACCATTAGAGGTGATATTAACAGCATGCTGTTTCTGGATTAAGTACAACTTCCAACTCTTAGTATTCACACACACACATTCTCATACACACACACACACACAAGAAGGCCTTCTGGAATTCAAATTTTTGTAGTTTCACCCCAGCTAAAGCACATTTTATAAGAAAAAAACAATTCTTTTAATTTATGAATTATTTCTCCACCCCATCCATTATAACCTCAAGTTTCAGGCTCATTTAACACTGATTTTTACTCTCAGTAAAATGTATTCATGAGTTTCATATGACATCTCGGTTTATTATACACCCAGACTGATTAAATAGGTTCACAGAATGAGATGATTGAAGGAAAGAGCTTTATAATTATGGAACATGTTATTTAAATCCAATTCAGAGGGTACATTGCAGATTAATTCATTTAGCTTCCTATCATTGCCCAAAATAGTATGTAACACCTTTCCCCAATAATTTAACAATGTAGTTTCATGAAGGATTTATATAATTGCATAAAATTCATACAGGTTTCATTTGTATGGGAGATGACACCAACATTTATATTACTGCCTGTGATATCACATTTCAAGTATATTCCTGAATGCCCAGAATCACTCTCTAAAACTTTCCAATTTACCTACATCTATTAAATGTCAATAGAACACTTGGTCAATGCAAAAGGCAAAACATTATATATTTCCTCTTTTCCCCTCATTATTTGTTATGTGTAATCCATATCCATATTATGTTTACACTTTCTATAAGATCCATTGACTCACCCAGTGATTTTTACCTCATAGCCACTGTGACAGTCTCCAAATGGGTCTCCTCTCTCTATCCTCTCTATCTCAAATCTATTCCATACATGGAAGATAAAGTAGTCTTTTACATACACTCAAAAAATGTTGTTGTTGTTTTTGTTAGGTACTGTCCAGTCAGTCTCTGACTCATACTGCCCTATGTACAACAGTTGAAGCATTATTGTCTTGCTTTTCTGCTATTCATAGGGTTTTCAAATGATGATTTATTTTGGGGAGTGAGCTGCTGGGTCCTTCTCCCAAGCTTACAGCACCTGGTGTTCCGAGGTGTTCTCCCATCCAAATACCAACCAGAACTGACCCTGCTTAGCTTCCACTATCTGATGGGATCTGTCCCTACAGTGCTATGGCTACAGGCAATTTAAAAAATGGAATTTGAAAATCTCTAATTCTCAATGGATTTTTGTATGTTTGTCTTTCTTTTTTCTTTCTGGTGAAATGGGACAAACTTATTTCAAAATTATCAAGAAATATTCAAACATATCTTTTACAAGAACAAAGGAGAAGGTTTTAGAGTCCTGTGTTAAAATCTTATAAATCAAGATTTGTCAGAGAAGAAAATAATCTATTTTATGATTTTATATTTGGCCCATTTTTGATGTGAAAGCTTGTATCTAGAAAAATCATTGGAGTAAATATTTTCATCATGGTGCTTTGGGACACAGCAAAGAATGACTTCCAACTGTTACTCACTGTGTTGTTGTATAATCCATATTATTACCATTTCCTGATGTGATGAGATGCAGCTTCCTTATTATTTTTGTTCTTCCATATAAAAGCACTATGTACAATCTCTGAGTTAGTTTATCCATTAGTTCTGAAAAGTTTTCTGCATTTTTTATTTTTAAATATTACTTTATTATTTTTCTTTCCTCTTTTTTGAATTCTAATTAAAAATATGTGCTCTAAGAGTCAGCATTGGGCCTTGGCTAATACAGACATTCTTGAGAACGATCTTCTTGTCCTACAGAACTACTACTTCATAACAGAAAGGTAAAAATAGTGGTGAATGTTGTGATCTTATAGCTATAGTTTGAAATAACATACGTTAGTATGTCAGTCAGAAATAAGTGGCCTGAATAGCATATAAGATTAATGGGAAAATTAGTTATATTTCATACACCCTAGGCCTTGTAGGTTTTGTTGCCTTATGATTAGATGATTATGCACTTGTTATTTAATTTGGTTGGTATGTTTCTATTAAGTTAAGTAAACATAATTACAATTTCAAGGCTGATTTTTTTCTCTTGGGTGTGATTACCAACTCATACCTGAAAGAGCAACTATCACTATCACTAAAGTTTGATGTAATCCTATCTCCCTATTTTTGGTTTTACTTCTGTAAATTGGAAGTCTTCTCCAAAAAACCTTGGCCTATTGTAATGTCATGTAGTGTTTTTCCTGTTTCCTTCCTGTAGGTTCATAGTTTGAAGTCTTATATTTGTTTCTGATCCATTTTAGTTGATTTTTGTAACTAGTGAAGGATACAAATCTATTTTCATTCTTATGCATGTGGTTACTCAATTTTCTCAGCACCATTTATTGAAGGGACCATCCTTTCTCTAGTGAATATTCTTAGCACTTCTGTTGAAAATCAATTGACAATAGATATATGGAGGCTGGGATTTAGCTCAGTTGGTAGAGCACTTCGCTGCAGTCTCTGAGGTCCCGAGTTCAATTCCTAGCACCGTAAAAATGGGACAAGGACCTGGTAACCTACTCCCAAGGCAATCCTGAAACAGTCAGCCATTGAAAACCCTATGAGGGTCACTATGAATCAGATACCGACTCGACAGCACCTAACAACAACAACAATAGATATATGGGTTTACTTTGAGGCTTTCTGTTTTGTTGTTGTTGTTGTTACATGCCATAGAGTCGAGTCCAACTCATACCGACCCTATGTACAGCAGATCGAAACACTTGCCAATTCTGTGCCAGGCAAACAATCTTATTTATGTTTAAGCCCATTGTTGCAGACACTGTGTCAATCCATCTGGTGGAGGGTTTTCCTCTTTTGCGTTGACCGCCCACTCTCCCAAACATGATGTCCTTGTCCAGGGATTGATCTTGCCTGACTACATGTCCAAAATATGTAAGACGCAGTTTGGCCATTCTTGCTTCCAAGGAGCACTCTGGTTGCACTTCTTCTAGGACAGATTTGTTGGTTCTTTTGGCAGTCCATGGTATATTCAATAGATGTCTCCAGCACCACAATTCAAAAGCATCAATTCTTTTTCTGTCTCTCTTGCTCAATGTCCAACTTTCACAACCATATGCTGCCACTGAAAATACCATGGCATGAGTCAGATGCACCTT
>VMDO01039645.1:0-12531 GCA_007922755.1 Pedetes capensis
TTATATATATATATATATATATATATATTTGGCTGTATCTCCCAGTCCTTTTTTTTTTTTTAATTTTGAGTCAGGGTCTTGCTAAGTTACACAGACTTCTTCTAGCCTTGAATTCGTGGTGCTCCTGCCTCCACCTGAGTTGCTGGGATATCAAGCATGCACCACCTTGCCCGGCTATTAATTTATTTATTTTAAGAGACAAGGTCTTGTTATGTTGCCCAGGCTGGCTCACTCAGAATGCCTTCACCTTCTGAGTAGCTGGGGTGACAGTTGTGTGTTACCATGTTTGGCTTCAGTTTTAAATGAGAATGTAACCCAAACTGCAATCTGTATTCAGAGGAAAGTCTCCCCTCTGTGACTCCAGATAGGACCCAATGTAGGCAGAAAGCCTGCACTCAGGGAAAGCATGCAAAAGCAAAAAGGTTCACTCTCTCACTTCCTGGCTAGTTTCTGATCCTTCCTGAGTTGGAGGAATGGAAGAGGAAGCAGAGCACAAAGTGTCTAACGTGACAGGTCTTATGGTGAGATGGCTTCACTCTGTGCATTTGTCAACTCTCAAGGTGTCGTCTTGTGGGCACTTAGCAGCTCTTGGGAGGGCCTCACTTGCAATAATCTTATCCTACATCTATGCCTCTCCACGGGCTGGGATTTAGCTCAGTTGGTAGAGCGTTGCGCTGCAGTCTCTGAGGTCCCGAGTTCAATTCCCAGCACCGCATAAATGGGAGAAGGGCCTGGCAATCCACTCCCAAGGCAATCCCGAAACAGTCAGCCATTGAAAACCCTATGAGGGTCGCTATGAGTCGGATACCGACTCGACGGCACCTAACAACAACAACAACATGCTTCTCCACACTGGCTACCCATTCCTTCCCAGCTCTGAGGCACCTGGCAGCCACCTCCAGCTTTACTGAGGACACACCAGTCCTCCAAGGGGCTCTATACTGGATTAAATCAACTGCAGCCCATTCCAGGTCGCTCTGAGGTAGGAACCCCTCTGGTCCATGGGAAATGCTCACACATCCTTTGCCATAGCCAATTCCAGCGTGCAGGCTCATTCTTACTCAGCCTCTTCTGCCTTGCCTCATCCATCAGCCATTACCCAGCCGGACTGTGGCCCTGTAGATGTTCAACTACAGGGGTACACCTCAAGCTTTCCACTGCGCCCCTCGTGGCCTTCTCCTTTGCCTTGAGGCGAAGCTCTTTCACTCCTTCCCCTGAAGGGTAGCAGGGTTCACAGCACAGATCTCTAAAAATTCCCTTTACACCGCAGTCTCTAATCTCTACAACCCTTTCACATCCTAGGAGTATAAAAAGAAGGTTAAGTCATCAAATCAGTTCTCAAACACCATCTTTGAATTTCTCAGAGTGGTCTATTGTGTAGCTCACTTTGATTTCTTATATCTACCACTTTGAAGTCTCAGCCAGAACTTCCATATTAACATCCTGTTCACATGTAAGTTACTTCCTGCTGTCTTCAAGCTCTCCACCCACCTATATGCCCTTTGCCCCTACAGGTAACGTTACTTCCTGTTTTATCAGGCATGGATTTCCTCAACTTCCAGCCCCTGGAACCTACAATACCTGCAACATTATCTCACCTTAGCTCTTCACTTCCAGCACCAGATCACCTGCACTTCCTGTTCTGGATTACATACCTTTCCACTGCCTCAGGAACTTCATTTAATCAATAGTCTCTTCTTATCTAGTACTTTAAAAAGTAACTCTTAAATTTTATCATACAATTACATATAACCTAAGTCATATATTCTTGTATAATAGATATCTTGTGTATAAAAGGTGAATAACAAAATATTTTTTAAAGCCTGCTCCCTGGAGATTATCATTTTCAACTTGTTCAGCTTTTCTTGTGGTATTCATAGATTGGGGACATTATATATTGATTTTCTGTCTTGACAGATAGGATTTTATCTCTCTTATGGCCTGCTTCCCCTTCCCTTCATCCATTACAAATTTTGCTTAAATCCATATGCAGCAATTCCATTTCCTCCTTTCTCCCCCCTCATCCCCTGCCAAGTATTGAGGGGTTGAACCTAAGGCCTTGTGCATCCTAGGCA
This sequence comes from Pedetes capensis, assembly GCA_007922755.1. Taxonomy (NCBI): domain Eukaryota; kingdom Metazoa; phylum Chordata; class Mammalia; order Rodentia; family Pedetidae; genus Pedetes; species Pedetes capensis. Next base: position 2,076 of record VMDO01039645.1, read on the forward strand.
AGCACTCCACCAATAAGCTGCACACCCAGGGTCTCTCTCACACACACACACACACACACACACTTATTATTATTATTTTTTTTTTTTTAGGCAATCTCACTAAATTATGCAGACTATCTCCAGCCCCAAAGTTGAGATCCTCTGGCTTCAGTCTCCTGAGTTGCTGCAATTTCAGATATGTGACATGGTGCCCAAATATTTTTGTTTGTTTAGTTTATGAAATAGGGTCTTGATATATAGCTCTGGCTGGCCTCAAACTTTAGTGATTCCATTTCTATGACTTTATAAATACTGTTCACTTCTGAACCAAGTAATGTTTCCTTTCTCAAACCATCATTTACTTTTCCTCAGTTAAAAACTGCTTGTGCCCCATAAATGTGTACAATCATTTTGTGTCCATTAAAAGTAAAAAGATAGGACATAGTGACACATACCTGTAACCCCCATACACAGGAGGCTGAGGCAGGAGGATCGATGCAAGTTCAAAGCCAGTCTGGTCTACTTAGCGAGTTCCAGATCACCTTGAGCTACATGGCAAGATCTTGTCTCAAAAACAAATAAAAAAAAAAAAAAAAAGAAAGAAAAAGAAAAAGAGATATTTTTAAGTGCTTTTTTTTTTAATTGGGAGAAAGATGTGGCAATCCACTTCCAAAGCAATCCTAAAACATTTAGCCATTGAAAACCCTATGACGGTTGCCATGAGTCAGATCTGACTCGAAGGCACTTAACAACAACATTGTTTTTATAGACTTAGTCTTCCAGCATCTTCATTAAATACCTCTTATATGATGTTTTACATATTCAAACCTAAGAGATCATTAGCAGCTCCATTTTTCCCTCTGGAGAACTCTTTTTTGATAACCTCTACTCTGTTTCTGTCCTCAAAAATTTCTCCCTATGCCGCCGAGCTGCTGTTGCTCAGAGATATCTCTTGACGGATGTCCAGGGAATTCCCTTTGCTTCCCTTTGCTTCCTTCCCTCCGGTGCATCCTGTGTCTTTCTCCTTCGTAATGGACACTCTTGTTTTTTTGTTTTTTGTTTTCTTCAGTATTGGAGGGTGGAACTCAGGGCCTAATGCATGCAAGGCAAGTGCTTTGCCACTGAGATGCACCCTAGCTCCTTTTTTAATTTTTAAGTTAATTAATATTTTTTTCAATGCTAGGATGTTGAACCCAGGACCTTGTATATACTTTGCAAGTGTTCTACTACTGAGCTGCACCCTTAGCCAATTTTTAAAATTTTTTATTTTGAGACAGAGTTTCTTGCTAAGTTACAGAGACTGCCTCTGGCCTCAAACTTGTGATCCTCCTGCCTCAGCCTCTCCAGTCATTGGGATTACAGGTGTGCGGCATGGCACCTAGGTCCACCCCATTGTTTTGGTAATGGATATTCTCTAATAGTGTACTGAAATGGTGCATCTAGATAATGTTTTTGAGGTCAAGTATCCAAAAATGTATTTTTGTACACTCACATTTGATTAAAGTTTTCCCTGGATGTAGAGCACTAGAACTCTGCAAACTGTGTGCATATTTCCCCCCTTTTCTTCTACATGCAATGCTGTTGTTGGAAACATGATGTCATTTTGATTCTTGGTTCTTTGTATTTTTTTTTTTCTTTCTTTCTGGAAGCTTCTGAGGCTATGCTTTGGTGAAAATGTTTTCCCTTTATTTTTCTGGTCATTTGGTAGAATTTTTCAACCCTCAGGAAATGTATGTCCTTCAATTCTTGTCTTTTTCTGCAACTTAAATTGGTTAGATATTGGACCTCATGAAATTGACACTCCAACTTTATGTTTCTCCTCTATTTTATGTCCTTATTTCTATTTTTCTGACTTCTAAGAAATTTCCTTGACTTTAAGCTAGGCTCCATGGTGCTTGCCTGTAATCCCAGAGACTAGGGAGGCTGAGGCAGGAGGATTGTGAGTTTTCAGCCAGAGGCAGTTTTCAAAATATAGTGAGACCCTGGCTCAAAATAAAATACAAAAGGAGGGTAAGGTACTGCTCAGTGGTGAAATGCTTGCCTAGTGTGTGTAAGGTCCTGGGCTCAACAGCCAGGACTACAAAACAAACAAACAAACAAACAACCACTTTGATTTTAGCATTTAGTCCTATTAGTTTCCTATTGCTGCTATGACAAAATGCTACATAATTAGTGGCTCAAATATTACACAAGTGTATTATTTTACAGTTCTGGAGGCAGAATCATATTCCTTCAGAAGCTTTAGGGAAGAGTCTGTTTCTTTGCACTTTCCCACTTCTAGAGGCCAGCTGCATGCTTCAGCTCATGTCCTCTCCCTCCATCTTTAAAGCCAGCAGCACAATATCTTCAAATCTCAGTCATTCTGTCTCTTCTCTCTCTCTGACTCTGACCTTTCTGCCTGCCTCCCTCATAAGGGCTTTTGTGATTACATACCTAGATAATACAAGATAATCCTTTCATCTCAAGTTTCTTAATCTCATCTGCAAAATTGTTATGTTGCCCAGCCTGGCCTCCAATTCCCCGGCTCAAATGGTCTCCTGCCTCAGCCTCCCAAGTAGCTTTTACTAGAGGTGTGTGCCACTGCACTCAGTTCAGTTCTTCTTGTGTGTAACATCTCTATGCTGTATGGACAATTGAACTTTTCCTTTTTTAAAAACACTCTTTTCACAAATAATTACCAATTGAGAATAATATACCTAGCAAAAGTAATCCTTTAAAATAGACAGAGAGATTATGACTTTCCATATAGACAAGTTTAAGCAATTCTCGACCACCAAGCCAGCACTGCAGAGGACACTTAAAGAAATACTACATATAGAAGAAGAAAGACAAACTCAAATGCAAGACCACAGGTATGAATAAAATGCATGAGAGGAATGCATGAACAATTAAGAAGCAAGGATATCTTACCTAATAAACCCGCAGAGCCCCAGCATGAAAAGGGCACAAAGTGAAGAACAAACAACCTCAAAACCCAATACAGAAACAACCAACAAAACCACGCTGAACACCAAACTCCTCTCAATAATCACCCTAAATGTAAACGTCTGACTTCATCATTTAAAAGGCACCAACTGACCAACTGGATTAAAAACAAAACTCTCAGTATGTGGGATTCAAGAGACTCATTTCATCTACAAGGACCAAAATAGACTAAAAATAAAAGGCTGGAAAACAATATACCAAGCATGTGGTAACCAAAAAAAGCAACACATAAAAAAAGATCGTACAGTTCAGTGCTGACGTCTTTCTAAGGCTGGTGGCATTCCTCAGATGCAAGGCTGGTCCAACATATGAAAATCAACTAGTGTAATTAAACATATCAAGAGACTTCTAGACAGAAATCATATGATCATCTCAATTGCCACTGAAAAAGTTTTTGACAAATTTTAACATCCCTTCATTATAAAGTCTTGAAGAAAGAGAGTATAGAAGGAACATATGTCAACATCATAAAGGTCATATATGACAAACCTACAGCCAACATCATATTAAATGAAGGAAAATTGAAAGCATTCCCTCTAAGATCAAGAACAAGACAAGGATATCCACTCTCACCTCTCTCATTCAATATATGATTGAAGTCCTAGCCAGAGCAATCAGGCAAGAGAAAGAAATAAAAAGAATACAAATAGAGAAAGAAGAGGTCAAATTATCCCTATTCACAGATGAAATGATCCTATACCTAAAGGACCCTAACAAGTCCACTAGAAAACTCTTAGAGCTAATTAGCTCCTTCAGCAAAGTAGCAGGATACAAAATTAACACTCAAAAATAACTAGCATTACTTTTTATAAAAATAGCAAACAGGAAGAGAAAGAAATCAAAATAACAATCTCATTCACAATAGTCATCAAAAAATTAAATATTTAGGAATTTAAATATTTAGGAATCTAATCAAAGACCCTAAAGACTTCTACAATGAAAGCTTTAAAACACTAAAGAAAGAAATCACAGAAGATATTAGAAGATGGAAGGACCTCCCTTGTTCATTATTGTTGTTAGGTGCTGTCGAGCAGGGTCCTATCCATAGCAAACCTATGTACAACAGAATAAAACACTACCCAACACTGTGCCATGCCCAGCACTATATCAGTACTTCTCTGCTATTCATAGGGTTTTTGGTGGCTTTTTGGGAGTGGTCTACCGAGTCATTCTCCCAAGCCTACAGCACTCGATATTCCCGGGTGGCCTCCCATCCAAGGACTAACCAGGCCAGACTCTGCTTAGCTTCTGAGAGCAGACAGGATCGGACACCAGGGTAGTATGGCTAAAGGTCCCTTGCTCATGGATCAGAAGAATTAACATGAAATTGGCTATACCACCAAAAGCAATCTATAGATTCAATGCAATCTCCATCAAAATTCCAATGGTATATTTCATTGAAATAGAAAAAGCAATCCTAAAATTAATATGGAAGCACAAAAGACCACCTATAGCCAAAATAATCCTCAACAGCAAAAACAGTGCAGGAGGCATCACAATACCTAACTTCAAACAGGGTCATAGTGACAAAAACAGCTTGGTACTGTCACAAAAACAGGCATGAAGGTGAATGGAACGGAATAGAAGACCCAGATATCCACCTACCTGGAGCCACCTGATCTTTGACAAAGGGGCTAAAGACATACATTAAAGAAAAGATAGCCTTTTCAACAAATAGTGCTAGGAAAACCGGATATCTATAAGTAAAAGGATGAAAGTAGACCTGTACCTCTCAATCTGTATGAGAATCTGCTCAAAATGGATCAGAGACCTCAACATAAAAGCAAAACCTTAAAACTACTAGAAGAAAAGGTAGAGAGCATACTCCAACACATAGGCATAGGCAAGTATATCCTTAACAAGACTCCAATTGCCCAGGAAACTGCACAAAGAATCGACAAATGGGATTTAAAAAACTAAAAATCTCTGCATAGTAGAGGAAACAATTAATGGAGTAAAAGGAGAGCCCACAGGATGGGAAAAGAAATCTTTGCTTCCTACACAACTGACAGAGGGTTAATTTCTAGAATATACAAAGAACTCAAGAAATTAAACACCAAAGTAAAAATAACCTAACAAATAAATGGACAATAGAACTGAATAGACAGTTCTCAAAAGAAGAAATACAAATGGGCAATAAGCACATGAAAAAATGTTCAATATCCCTAGCCATTAGGGAAATGCAAATCAAAACTACACTGAGATTCCATCTCACTCCAATAAGAATGGCCAAGATTAACAAAACAAATAACAACAGATGCTGATGAGGATGCAGAGCAAAAGGAACACTTTACACTACTAGTGGGACTATAAATTAGTTCAGCCACTGTGGAAATCAATACGGAGGTACCTGAGAAAACTAAAAATAGAACTACCTTATGATCCAGTCATACTATTTGTAGGAATATATCCAAAGGAAGGTAAGTCATAATACCGCAAGGACATATGTACTTCCATATTTAATATAGCACTCTTCACAATCACAAGGGTATGAAATCAACCCAGATGTACATCAACAGAGGATTAGATTTAAAAATTGTGGTATATATGCACAATAGAGTACTATTCAGCAATATAGAAAATGAAATTATGTTGTTTGCAGGAAAGTGGATAGAACTGGAGAATATCATTTTAAGTGAAACAACCCAGGCTCAAAAAGAGAAATATTGTATGTTCTTTCTCATATGTGAGAGCTAAAGCTACTTTAAGGGGGAAAAAATGTTATGTATATATATGTTGTTGTTGTTAGGTGCCATCAAATCAGGCCTGACTCATAGCCACTCTCACAGGGTTTTCAATGGCTGATTGTTTCAAGGTTGCTTTGGGAATGAATTGCCATGTCCCTCTTCTATATGCATATATATGTATATGTGTATATGTATGTATATCTGTGTGTGTGTATATATATATATATATATATATATATAATCATACTTATCTAAGATTGGAAATTACAAATGGACCCAATATGAGGGAGGAGGAGACTAGTGGGAAGGAGTAGGCAGTGGGGAAGGGGCAAGGAAGAAGGGGAATAAAGTAGAGGGGTAAAGAAGGAGAGAAAAAAGGGCAAAATGCAGGATGCAACTCTATGAAAATGCAAAAAAAAATCAGGGTACAATCTATGGTTGCATATGACTGTCATATGCTAATTAAAATTCTTACTTTTTTGTTTGTTTTGTTCTGTAAAATGTTTAAAGAGATGCAAGTGTAGGCAATACTGATCTGATAGTTGCATAATGGGTATGTCAACCAACTCATCACTCTGTACCCCACCAACATGTATAAATAAAATTGTTAGGTGCCATTGAGTCAGGTCAGACTCATAGCGACCCTATAAGGGTTTTCAATAGCTGATTGCTTCGAGATTGCTTCCCGAATGGATTGCCACGTCCTTCTGCTGTTCTAGTGTTGCTGGGGATGGAACAGGTGCTCAAAGTGTGGAGCAGCACTCTACTGAGCTAAATCCTACCCCATAAATAAAATATTAATTGTAAAGCAACACTCTTTTCCCTTGACTTCCAAATTGCCTCTCTCTTCCAATTGGACGTGGCAATCCACTCTCGAGGCAATCCCGAAACAGTCAGCTGTTGAAAACCCTATGAGGGTTGCTATGAGTTGGAAATGACTTGACAGCACCTAACAACAACTTCAATCTTAGTTCCTTACCTTCTTCCTGCTCAATCAGTGTCAGCCTTCCTCAGGGTCTGTTCTTGTCCTTATTTTCTCTTCTCATTCTGCTTCCCTTGGGTACCATCATCTGCTCCCCAGAGTTCAACAATCACTTTGTGCTGATGACTCTCAAATCTGTATTTCAAATCCAGACATCTCTCTTTATTAGTTTCTTAGTGCTATAGTAACGAATTGGTACAAACCTATCTTAAAACAACACAATTTTTGTTTCCTACTGTTCTTTTCCCCTAGTGCTAGCGATCGAACCCAGGGCCTTATACATGTTAGGAAAGTGCTCAAGTACTGAGCTACACCCCCTCCCCTACAGCTGTGTACCTCAAAATTCTTAAATCAAGACTTGGTTCCTCCTGGAGGCTCCTAGGCAGGAACAGCTCTGGGCTTCTCTCTTTTCTTCTAGTGGTTGCCAGCAATGCTTTGAGTTCCTTGGCTTTTAGATGCACCTTTCCAATCACTGCCTCTGTCTTCATGTGGCATTTTTACGTGTCTCTCTTGTGTCTTCACTTGGCTTTCTTATGAGGGCACCAGTCACTGGATTTACTGCCTGCCCTAATCCTGTATGTCCTCATCTGAATTTACCTTATTATATCTACAAAGACTCTATTTTCAAATAAAGTCAAATTCTGAGGTTTTAAGTAGACATGAATTTTAGGCAAACACTTTCCAAACATGTAGTCTTGAACTTCAGATCTGAGTAGTCAGCTACCTCCCGTATATCTCCAATAAGATGACTTTTGCGTATTCCTCAAACCTGACACAACCTAGCTGTTCAAATTATTTCCACTATTGTCCTCTGCTCCAACCAAATCTTCCTTTGATGTTCCTCATGTCACAGATGGTGTCACTTAAGCCAGATAGCCAGGATCTGATCTTGGACCCGCTTTCTTTCTCACCACCCTTCCCAACCTTTGGCTGAATCTTGCAAAATCTACCTCCTTCTCTCCAATTCCATTATATGTTATTGAAAGTTTGCCTGCAAGTAATAGAAAACCACCTAATGCAAATTGCCTTAGACAACAGGAAAATTTAGTTCACTTAACAGAAAATAATGCACCGAGGTAAGCTTTGGGCTTGATTGATCTAGCAATGTTTCAGCGACTCAGGTTTTATCCATTCTGTTCTACTAACTTTAGTGTTGATGTCTAAGGCTGGCTGCTTTCATCATTGTTGGATATTTTCCAGTAGCAACTGATGCTGTGTTCTTCATCACTCACTTCCATTGGGAGGAGGAGAGAGAGAAAGAGAAAAAGACAGGGAAACAGGGTGGGCCAGATAGAGAATGAGAGAAGGAAGGAGGCTTCCTGGGGCCTTTTTTTGTGGTATTTGGGGGTTGAACCCAGGGCCTTGCACATACCTTGCAAGTGCTTTGCCACTGAGCTGCACCCCCAGGCCCTTTTTTTATTTTTTATTTTGAGATAGGGTCTAACTAAGTGATCTATGCTGCCTCTGGTCTTGAACTCACAATCCTCCTGGCTCAGCCTCCCAAACTGCTGGGATTACAGGCATGTGCTACCACACCCCAGCCCCACTGTGCCCTGGCCCCACTTAGATCTCCCCAGGGCCTCACATATACTTTGCAAGTGTTCTGCACCCTCAGCCCATTTTTTATATTTTGAATCAGGGTCTCACTAAGTTACGCAGCCTGCCTCTGGATGAAACTCACAAGCCTTCTGCCTCAGCCTCCTGAGTCTCTCGGATTGCAGGCGCGCACAACGATGCCCAGCACTCCTGTGGATTTTGAAAAACAAGGAAGAACTCTCTGAGCAGCCTCTAGTAAGCTCAACCTCATGCTTACAGACCAAAATTATCGAGTTAATATTTTGTCATTTTAAAAGAAAAATAACAGATGAAATTGAAGATCCCTTTGTACTTGACTCCAGTCTAATTTTCCTTCTCCCCTCCTCAGAGGCAACCAGTATCTTCAGGTAGGCACCTATTCTTTCTGTGTGCATTTTGTGTGTATGTGTGCATATATACTAGTATACATTTGTGCATGTACACACTTGTACACATTTTTTTTTTTTTTTGGCAGTGCTGGTGCTTGAATCCAGCACTTTGTGCTTGCTAGGCAAGTACTCCACCACCGAGCTACATCCCCCCTGGCCTAAACATTCATTTTAAATTGGCTTTCATGTTTCATGAATCAAAACCCTTTTTTAGATTGTCCTTTATCTGTAACTCCTGGGTTATAAATTTTCTCATTCATTGCATCTGCCACCTTTCTATCATGGTATTTGCTGCTGCTTCTCCTTCTCCTCCCCCTGCCCCCTTCCTCCTCTTCCTTCTCTTCCTCCTCCTCCTCGTCCACCTCTTCCTCCTCCTCCTCCTCCTCCTCCTTCTTCTTCTTCGTGTGTTTGAGGGTTGAACTCAGGACCTCATACATACTTTGCAAGTGTTCTACCACTAGGCTGCACCCCTAGCCCATTTTTTATTTTTTATCTTGAGTCTGGGATTCCCTAAATTACACAGGCTGCTTCTGGCCTTCAACTCGTGATCCTCCTGCCTCTGCCTCCTGAGGCACTGGCATTATAGGCATGAGCCACGGGCATCTGGTTTCTTTATTGTTTTGTTTCTTCAGGAGTCAGGGTCTTGCTCATTCTCCAGGTTTTGGATGAATTCTTGTGGGGTCTATTTTGTGTTTCTTTATTTAAGTACTTTGTTTTACCACTTTTGAAAATTTTTTATTAATTTCTTGACTAATTTCTCAACAAGTCTAATGTGTACTCAGTTGCTACTTTGCACAGAGTTATAGGCCTTGATTTTCTTCCCACTGACTCTAGTGGACAAGTAGCTCTCTTGCTGTGTTCCACAGTCCAGTGGCATAGTTTTCCTACAACTTTTCTTATCTGTAAGCCAACCTTTTTGTTCTTGGTTTTGAGCGGGAAATCTGGTTCCAGTTCATGTGCCTAAGGCCACATCTCCCATCCCTAGAGGGTCATTAAATTCCTGTTTCTGATGCCCTCCAGGACTCTAGGCTCCAGCTGGTGATAAGTGAGGCCTGAGCATAGTCTGTGCCTGGACATGGGGGACTGGTCAAGAGTTTGAGGCAAACTTTTTATTTGAAATCTAACACTAAAAGTGCACATGAGCGAATAATTTGATGAGCTTCTATAAAAAATGACACAGTGTTACACTTCAAGAAGTGCCACAAACACCAAGTTGGAGACCATAACCAGCAGCCCCTCTCTGAAGGCCCAATCTCTGTTCTCCACCTAAAGGAAACCACTAATCCAATTTCTGACAGCACAGATTCATTTTAACCATTTTGTATTTTATATACATGGAATCATAGAGTATGTGCCTTTCAGTGTCTGCCTTTTTCTCATTTTTATATTTGTGAGCATGTACTTTGTTTATCCTCTTTGCTGTATATAACATTCTATCTTATGAAAATCGGGGCTTCAAACCCACGAAAAGTTGGGTTCAGATGAGGGTACGAGTTCAATATGTTAAAGTTTAGAGGGTCTGGGTTTGGTTCTGGTTCAAATTTAAAATTTCAATCCTATGTGTAGATTGTTGTTGTTAGATGCTGTTGAGTTGGATCTGACTTATAGCGACTCTATATACAACAAGCCTGCAGCCGTAGCCCTGTGGCATCCGATCCTGTCAGATCTCGGAAGCTAAGCAGGGTTGGGCCTGGTTAGTACCTGGATGGGAGACCTCCTGGGAACACCAGAAGCTGTAGGCTTGGGAGAAGGACCTGGCAACCCCCTCCCAAAAATCAATCTGCCATTGAAAACCCTATGAACAGCAGAGAAGCACTGACAATAGTGTTTCCCCTGTTGTACAGAGGGTCGCTATGAGT